>JANQBS010000067.1:0-183495 GCA_033085395.1 Xanthoparmelia taractica | reverse complement strand
GTTTATCTTAATATTATTTATTAAATATTAAAGTTTAATAATTACTTAAGCTAATTTCGCCCTAACTTATATATTAACCTAAAATTTTCTTATCTTATTTGTTATTTAATATGAGAAATAATTTACATTATAGAATATCTCTACATATATTAGAAATTTCCCAGATCATTTCATTATACCAGTAATTTCTTATCTCATATCTTTATAAGTAATCTAATATAATTCCCTCAAAATACCCTCTCATAATATAATATAATACGATATAATATGAAATATCTCACCAAATATACCAGATCTTTCCGGCCCGTAGAATAGATCGTATAAAGAATATAGATCACGACAAGCTTTAGTCTAACGTTAATATAGATCGTCGAGAGATCAACTACACTTAGGTAAATAATTATTCTATAAGTATTTTTAGATTAATTATTAGCTAAAAGATTATAGATAATAATTTATCTAATCTCGATCGCCTAAAAAAGAATCTTATTAAATACGTATCGATATCGAGGTTCATTAACGAGATATAACGACGCGATTATATATAAATATAAGAATTCGAGATAGAGCAAGCGGCGATATCGATATTTCGAAGTAATAAGTTTATAAAATAGATGTAAATTATAATAGAGATTCTAGATCTAAATAATAGAGACTGAAAAGAGCGGTCGCAACGAATTCAAGGTACTCTAATAGACGTTTTTAAATATCGATATAACGAATAGATATAAAAATATTATAATATGATAGAGGTGAAACGAGTATAATAGTTTAATGTAGTTAATTCACGTACGATAGAAAGTCGTCGATTTTATAAACTTTCATATATTAAAAGAAGCGTCTATCTTATCCCCGCTACGATTAAGAATAGAAAGATCTTCTATATTAATAATTATATTAACTAAGATTAATATAATAATATCTACGATTCAGACTTTTTAGCGATCGATATAAGAGCGACGAAGAGAATATATAGAAGATTAAGAGATTATAAAGGCCCGAGTTATAGTATTAAATAGTAATAGCAATAAGCTAGCCTATAGAATACTTTAATATATAAATAATAGTAGTTAATAAATAAATATTAAGAGATTATAAAATATTTATCGTGCTAATATCTATTAATATATAAAAAAGACTTGCTAATACTACTAATCGAGATCGATAATTAAAAATTAGTTACTATATATATCAACGACTACTAATAACTAAGAATAAGTTACTATTTACGCTATTAGCTATTAACGATAAAAGTAAAGTTACTATTTATACTATCGATCGCTAACGGCAAGAATAAAGTTATTATTCGTGCTAACGACTATTAACGAAAAAGCTTAATTGCTATCTACGCTAGTCGCGTATAAAACTCGCTAACGAAGCGGGCCGTAAATTCTAAATTGAAAATTTAACTTTACTTTTTACCGATAAAAACGATTAAATTGTATTAGAAATATATTTAGAGTACATTAATCGATAGACTAATCGCGTGATTTATAGTCGCGTCGCGGGGTTAAGTGTTAAGTAAATATGTTAAGTATATATTAGTTTTATAGTAAGGTTCTTTATGGGAGACGTGTGTATTCGTTTCTTAATCGTTCGATATATCGTAAAGATTAAGAGTCGTTGAAATATAGTTCTTTAATTCGCCTAAATAAATAATGTAAGTTAATTTTAATTGTAGTGCGCTATTAGTATTTAACTATAAGAGAATACTTTATATAATTTAAAAACTACCTTGCTATAATTTCTTTAATCTCGCTTACTTACGAGTCTTTAATAATTTCGTATAATTTAAATCTTCTAATAATACGTTCGTATAATTTAAGAGATATTAATTTTAAAATAATGCGTGTTAGTATCTTTCGAAGTCGTCGATTATATTATAAACGAATTCTTTTAGCTCGCACGTCTTATAAGCGTAATAAAGAAATAAGACTTAATTTAATATTAGAACTACAATTAGATTAAGTTAATAATAATATGTAACGAATAAATTAAGTCTAGGGAGGAACTATCTATCTGAGAAGAAATATCTATGAGGGACGCCCAGGCCTGTAGAGGCTAGTCCCGATTGGGAAGGTAGGCCGACTTGGTGTTGCAGGCCTATGTGGTCGTCACACTCGTAACAGAGGGAAGGAAGTGACATAGATGCCTCTGCAGTTTCAAATTCTGACCCAAGATTCGCCAGCTCACAGACACAAATCTACAACAGGCATACTATAAGCAGCCGTAACAACTTCAAGCAGTATCTCGAGAGGGAAAGACAAGATATGTAGGTAGGTGAAAGGAGAAGGGGAAGGGTAAAAGGCTGCTAGCTTATCTGCTAGCGCCACACGCGCGTCAAGTCGCATTGATTAAAGTAAAGTAACCTGATCTGAATTAAACCTCACTGTCACATGTTTTGCTCACACTATACTCTATTGCAACTGAAACCATGGCTCCAGCTAAGCGCAAAGCAAAGACGGCCGCTGATAGCACAGGCGCCCCTGCAACGAAGAGACCAAAGAAAGTCATAGAACAAACCGCGTCGTCATCGAGGCCAAGTAGGACCTCACTTGCTGAAGCTGCAGCTCCACGTTCGACAAGAAGCTCGATTAGTAGAAAGCCCGTACCCGACCAACCAACTAAAAATGCAACCAAGGCCTCAGTCAACAGGACAGCGAAGAAATCCGCAACTAAGACTGCAACAAAGGTCGAAGCCACTAACGGTCGAAAGCGAGGGAAATCGGCCAAAACAACCAGTGACGAGGAAGAGGCCTCCGCACCCGGAGAAAAGTCCAGTGTTCTTGTTGACGTCCCAATTAGAGAGAAGCATGCAGTAGCCGCTGAAGCTGAGGAGGAAGCTGAGGTCAACGGTGAAGGCCCAGCCTACTGGCTTATGAAAGCCGAACCCGAGTCGCGTATCGAGAAGGGTAAAGACGTCAAATTCTCCATCGACGATCTCGAAGCTGCAAACGAGCCGGAGGGATGGGACGGTATGTATTGATTGAACTGACATGGGCAAACAACAGCTAACACCCTATTTGCAGGTGTCCGCAATGCCGTTGGTAAGTAATGCCGGTTAATCGAACATCGCATGAGTAATTGATCCACCTGCCAGCACGAAACAATATGAGGCTCATGATGAAGGGAGATATGGCATTCTTTTACCATTCCAACTGCAAAGTCCCAGGCATTGTAGGTACAATGGAGATTGTCCAGGAGCACTCGGTTGACGGTGAATCACTTTTTCCCTTTTATACGATATTTCAGATGGCTAAACTGCCTTGAGAAACCGCCTTCGATCCTGAGCACCCCTATTTCGACGAGAAATCAGACCGCGAGAAGCCTAAGTGGTGTCTTGTACATGTCAAGTTCGTCCAGAAGTTCCCCAAGATGATCAGCCTCAAGGAGCTGCAGAAATTCGCAAAAGATGGTGGCGTTTTGGAGAACATGCAAGTACTCAAGCAGACTCGCTTGAGCGTTTCCAAGGTGACCAAGAAGGAGTGGTACGTATCCCCCAATTAAGGCTGCGATTGAGGTTGCAAGACATGTTTCGGGAGCAACCATGAGAACATTCGCCAGAACTGCGGCCCAAAATTTCGAACCTTGGGTATGATCTGGAAAGAGTGCTGCTGACCTTGAATTCTCCACAGGGACTTCATCATGAGCCTGAACGATGTCGAGGATATCGCAGCCATGTCGGCTGCACATCAGCCGAAGATGACTGCCTGAGTAGCAGCTTTTGGGGGCCAAAGGACAAGCCCATCATTTGAAATCACCAAGTGTTACGGAGGTCTCTGTCCCGTAGGCTCGTCGGATTTCTCACCATGAGTATCGTTCATCCTCGATGCTAGCCACCCTGTGCACTCTTCATCCATCGATATCTTCAGCTAGCAACATTCCATATGTCCAAGCCGTTCAGGGCTTCAGAGCGTAAAACCTAACAGGATACAACCCCTTCGGGAAACCCCTCTGCACTTCCGTCTTGATAAGTCTCATATCTGCCTCCTTGAACAGCCGTCTGAACTTCTGATCCGTCCGCGTAACACTGCTGTCCTGTTGGTCAAAGACGTCTTTCCCATCCGGATTCGTACCCATGTTCTCTTTGACAATGATCCAGCCATCTATCGTTACGGCTTTCTTGCATCTCTCAAAATAAGCCAGCAGCTGCTCATCCGTCAAATGCCCCAAGCACCATTGGTTCCAAATGAGATCATACTGCACCTCAGGCACCCAATCTTCCAGCCCAGCCACGTAGACCTTACCCACGGAACCGCTCCCCACCATCTTCTGGCCTTGAACTTCCCGGGCAAACTTCTCGACTGGTTCGACGACATCGACAACCTCACAAACAGTGCTCAAGAATCCAGCAGTGATCCTCCCAATCCCAGCCCCGCAATCGACGCCTCTTTTAAGCGCGCCCTCCTTCGTAGACTGGGAAGGCTGCTCACGGCGCAGCTTGGCGAAGAAATTGGCCGACCCCTTGAGATCTGTCCGTGATATCTCCGGGTAACCGCCTAGCATCCCGCCGACAGTCGTAGAGATCGAGTTCCAGTATTTGAGCGCGTCTGAAGTGGAGATGTTGGCATCTGGGGCTGGATCCGTAGCTGGAGCCATTGTAGTTTTTTCTATGACTCTGACTCTGCCATACTATAGACGTGTGTAGCCTTCAAGAAAAGATTGCGCTCGACCGACTACTTGAGTATCTCCCTCCGCACTGGTATCCCTTTTCCTACCAGAGACATTCCGGTGGTGGTCCACAACCTGCTCTTCTACCAGCTCCAAAGCCCTTAATCCGTAGACCCTAGGGGAGCGCTGATAACAATCTTGCGAAAGAATTCCAATGCAGAGTCTGACGTTTTCATATATACGAAAAGGAGACCCACACAGAGAGTTGTCGCTGAGTCCTATATGCACCACGACACCTTCACCTTCCAATCAGCAGCAAAGGCTCCCCCTCAGGCCCAGCACCGTGCCCACGACGATATGTTTAGAGATCTATATCTTTCCACCGCTATGGCAGACCGTTTCGGCTTTTCAAGAAGCAGCACTGGACGAATATACCGTTCGGCACTTCCAAGATTTCCACTAGCGCAATACGGAAACCAAGATTACACAACTAGCGTATCTCTCCAATCTGGAAACTTTCAATAGCCCGACCTGCGCTTAACGGTCCCCGGTCTTTCAAGACCTCTTTTCGCAGGAATTCTGACTGTCCTCAGGAAGTTTATTTGGGAATACTGCAGACAGAAATTCCACAGTCTATAGCCAACAGAGACAGTGCATTGGCTCGGCTACGTTGTCGAGCAAGGATACCCAAATGAATGGCTTCGTGGTGGTATAAAGCCAGCGAAGTCGATCCGAATTGGGCCTGCGGGGGCTGGGTCAGGTCATCGATGATTGGAAACTCTTTTTTGGCGTTGTCCATTGATGGTTTCTATCAGAATTTGGCTTCCAGATCAACTTTCTTTGATGCCTCAGCTAGCCCTTTCCGATTGTGCATCTTGTTGCTAACAACCAACATATCCCTACCTACAGCCGCGTCCCCATATTGACATGCACCGCCTTTGCATTCGTGTAAGCCCTCAGCCCTTCCTCCCCCAACTCTCTTCCTATCCCGCTCTGCTTCACTCCGCCAAACGGAATCCTAAAGTCTGAATCATTGCTGCTATTGATCCAAACCATACCCGCCTCGATCCTCCTCGCAACTCTGTGCGCCTTGGTCAGATTCTCCGTGAAGACGGCGCTGCCGAGCCCATATGTGGTATCATTCGCACGGTTGATCGCCTCTTCCTCCGTCTTGAAGCTTGAGATGACGACAAAAGGTCCGAAGATTTCTTCACGATAAATCTTCATGTTGTCGGTTACACGCGTGAAAACCGTAGGGGCGATGAAGAAGCCTTTGCCGTTCACATCTTTGTGAGCCTCACCTCCAGTCACTAATGTCGCTCCTTCCGACTTTCCCGACTCGATATAACCGAGTACCTTCTCGTACTGCGCTTTTGTGACCTGTGGACCCTGGAAAGTGTCATCGCTGAATGGGTTGCCGACCTTGCTGACTTCTTTAACCTGTTGCTTAAAAAGCTCGACGAACTTATCATAGATGCCTTCCTCCACGAGGACGCGAGAAGTGGCTGTACAGATCTGCCCCATATTTGACATGATGCCAACATGGCTCCATTTAACGGCTTGGTCCAGATCCGCATCGGCAAAGACGATGAGAGGGCTCTTTCCGCCGGTCTCGAGCGTTATATTCTTAAGGTTGATGCTGGCCATTTTCATAATCTGCCGGCCTGTAGCTGTACTTCCAGTGAAAGCAATTTTATCAATGTCAAGATGGCTTGCAATAGCGGCACCTGCTTCCGTGCCTCGCCCGTTGAGAATGTTAACCACGCCAGGCGGGAAGCCTGCCTCCTTGATGAGTTGCGCAAAGTACAATATACTCAATGGCGTCTGCTCGGCGGCCTTGAGAACAACGGTATTCCCACATGCCAGCGCAGGTCCAAGTTTCCATGCCGCCATAGCTAGTGGATAATTCCAAGGTATGATCTGCCCGCAAACGCCCAAGGGCTCGCGCAACGTATAAGCAAGCTTATCGGGACCGGTATTGATGACCTGACCATGCACTTTGTCCGCGTAGCCACCATAATATCGAAGAGTGTTGGCGACTTCTCCAAGGTCCTCATTCAAAGCGACGCTGTATGGTTTGCCGTTATCCCAAGTTTCGATGGTAGCAAGTGTTTCAGCGTGCTCTTGGGTGAGAGAGGCAAGTTTGAGCATGAGAGCGCCGCGATCGGATGGAGGCAAATCTCGCCATGAGCTATCTTTAAAAGCTTTACGGGCTGCGGAGACGGCGGTGTCTACATCGTCGGCGGAGGCAGCGTAGACAGACGCTATTTCGCTTTCATCACTTGTGAGATGTCAGGAGGCGGACGATGCTATGAATGATGCTGCATTGGAAGAGAGTCACGTTGGATTGATGCTTGTAATTTTCTCTCCCGACTTGGACTTGACAAATTCATTATTTATGAAAAGTCCAATCGGCTGCTTGTATTCCCGTCCATTGGGGGCTTTAAGACTGATGAATAGATCAGAACTCATGTTGTGACAAGGGATCGAAGGAGTAATTCAATCGTGAAGCTGGAGATGAAAGTAGACGTGAGGCCGTGTGAGAAGAAGCAGGAAAGCCAGGAAAAGCAGATAGAGATTGCCCCGCAGAGGGGGTGACGGGAGGAAGCCGAAAGTTTGCGATATGGGATGTAATTTCCTAATTCATTCTAGCTTACAGATCCCAGATGCAGCGTGACGAAGGAGATTGTCGAGGTCAACACTGCTAGTATTTATCTCCGGCCGATCAATCCAAGATCTCCCAAAGTCCGTACACGTATTTGTCAGACGCTTCCCCTTTGCGGATCCCAGATCTCACTCAAGACTTACATTGGCGAATTTGCTCCTAGCACGGATCTTAGGTCCATAAAAAAGCAAAATCCAAGGCACGATAGTAAGCAATGCTCCTATGCCTCCAAGAAAGCTCGACGCCCCGGCAAATGTCATATGATTGAACATCGCTGATGCCACCAATGGGAATATCCCTCCGAGCATGTTCCGACAAAACGATTGTGCCGCCAAAGCCGAGCTTGCGTAGCGGTGATAGGTGTCCGCGAGGTAATTGAAGACTGCAAGATAAATAGAGAAGATGCCCATGGTGGCACATGCAATGGCAAGGGTGGGAATGATCCAATGAATTGAAGGGAAAGACGTCCATCCAAACCAGAACAACCCAATTGGGAGAAGGGCACCTTCGATGCAAGCAAAGTAGAGTCGTCCTTCAGGCGTTGATGACATTTTGCCGTAGTGCCTGGCAATCTTATCTTGGTAAATGCTGAGAAAAGTCGACAGTATCGAGCCAACGCACATAGCTGTGTTTCTTAGAGATGATCAGCTCAAGGATTGATGTCATACTTACCAGCAAAGACAGCGCCGTTCTCCTGAATGTTAAAGTTGTGATTTTTGGTGAACACAAGCGGTACTGCCGAAAAGGTCAAGTATAGTATGGCCCAGCTGAATGCAGCCCACAGGGAAAAGAAAAAGACCACTGGCTCTGTTGAAAGTAAATCTGTAAGAATTAAGCTCCGTGTTCTGGTGATACGAAGGATATAGCCTACGAAATGGCCTATAGACCGAGACTCCAATCATTTTGGCCAAGCTCTCTCGTTCTTTCGTCTGACTTGACCTTCCACCTGATTCTCTGGCTCTGCTTCGCACCTTTACAATCGGGAACCATCTCCAAGCCCACAAGGCCGACCTTTTCCCGGGCCTCGTACCATGAGTTCAACAATTTCGCTCTTCGGCTCAAAAGTACACTGCCTCGAGTTCCTTAAAAAAAATTGTTACGGCCAGAATCAATAGACCACAGTCTATGACTTGTACATAAAAGACCCACCGCCATGATACATGCTGGGCAATGAATCCAGAACAGAGAGGGCCCAAGCCCGTGCCAAGAAATGCTGCGCCTGCAAACAGCGCCATGGGCGTGTTCCTTTCTATGCAGATGTCAGATTTTGTCTGAGCTTTGCATTTCTCTAATTCTGCGATATACCTTCTGCGTGGTAAATGTCGCTCATTACACCACCTACCATCGTCGAGAAAGTACTGCTACCAACGCCAGCAAAGAATCGAGCGAGGAGCATCCCCGGGTAAGAACGAGTGACGGCACAGCAGAGCTGACAAAGAACAAAGAGTATTCCAGTAGCAACGAAGACAGGCTTCCGGCCGTTGAGCTCGGAGAAAGGAGCTAGGACCATGGGTGCGACTGCAAAGCCAATCGAGAAGGTCGTAATTCCCACATAAATGGCAAATTGACTGACACCCCAGTATTCTGACATTTGCTGAGTGGGCGGGCTATATGAGCCAGCGGTGTAAGCGGTGATAGCGGTAGCCGCACATGAGAGCGATGTAGTGATAGTCTTGCGGGAGGTGGACCAAGTGAAAGGCGAAACGTAGTTTCTTAGATCTGGCGGCTCTGGTACGGCCAAATCATTCCGAGCTGGCCCTAGATTTGTGGGTGATGGAAGCTCAGTGTCAAAGGTTAGATAGCGGTAGATGATGGGGACATCTCCGGATTGAGGCGAGGAAAAGGGTAGCTCCCGTCCTTGGGCTACTTTATCTGCATCCCCGACGCTCATTGTCGAGTTCTCGGTATCTGCACTGATCACTAATAGCCCAAGTGGAGTCTGTGTCTGCGGTATGGTTATAGTGGGGTCAATCCATCACCATGAGTCCTGATCGAAGTGCAATGAGACCCTCTGGGTTAATCATGTAGCAAGGCACAGTGATGTTGGAAAGTAGAGCAATGCTTATATTGGAGAATAAAGAAAGACGGACTTCTATCTTTGTTACAGAAGGATGAGAGAAAGGAAAAGAGAAGGCATACTTATCATGAGTCATGGCAACAAAGATTGCTCACAAAGTTGCCCAAATGAAAAGTGGAAACTGGTTCGGCTTTACTCGTACCTCAATCAAGCTAAAGTAGCGATGTTTTTTTTTTTATTCCCGGAGAGTCGCGTGAGTTGCAGCTCATGACATTCTTACGGTAAACATTAGTCCATTGCGGAACGCAAGCTGAGAGAGATTGAGTCTCTATTGAAATGTTTAACATATCACCATGTTTGTTCGAAGGCTTGCAACTAACAAAGATTGAAGACTGTGTGCTTGATCACGGTCTGAGCAGTATGTTGCAGTCTCAGAAATTCAGACTCGCATAAGGTACAGGGGCATGGATAGCCCCACACTAGTTCCTCGCTTTTGCGGCCAATCATAGCGCAATGTCATCACTGCATATGGCCCCACTCAGAGACTTCTAGCGTGGGCTGCGATTGCGTGATGAGAGGTACTTGGTAAGCCATTTGCTTAATCATTCAAAAACGGCACATACATTTTCCTCCCTCTTCCTCTCACATTCAAACATATTTTCTTTCAATTGCACCTTTCATATCCATTCAACCCACTAAGAGACCTTTTTCGTACAGCTCATCGTGCCGTCCCACAGTGAATATGGCCTCTACGGGTGAAGAACGTCCCGCGCCGTACGCCCTTTCCATATATGCAACTCTGCAGACGCCTTGCTGATTGATGATGCAGTCTGCGCCTTGGCTCGATAGCACCAAACTTCCAAGCAGAAACCACAAACGGACCCATTGACTTCCATGAGTAGAATTCTCTGCCCTAGCCGCGCTCGTCCTTCTCTGACCCAAAGGCCAGGTTCATTGGAGATAAGTGGGTCGTTCTATTCTCGCACCCCGAGGACTACACACCAGTATGCACCACAGAGTTGGGTGCCTTCGCCAAACTGGAGCCTGAGTTCACCAAGCGTGGTGTGAAGCTGATCGGCCTGTCCGCAAACACGGTCGATTCGCACGGGGGGTGGATCAAGGACATCGACGAGATCTCCGGTAGCAAGCTGAGATTTCCAATTATTGGTGATAAAGAGAGGAAGGTAGCATATGCATACGACATGCTGGACCACCAGGATACCACAAATGTCGATCAGAAGGGAATAGCCTTCACCATCCGCAGTGTCTTCATCATTGACCCGAAGAAGACGATCCGCCTTATACTTTCATACCCCGCCTCGACCGGACGCAATACCGCTGAGGTGTTGCGCGTGGTGGATTCTTTGCAGACGGGTGACAAGAACAAAGTGACCACGCCGATCAACTGGGTCCCAGGTAAGCCAAATCCAGGGTGCAGCACGGCTCATCGCCGATTGACCGGCTTTTGCAGGAGACGACGTCATCGTGCATCCAAGCGTCAAGACGGAGCAGGCCAAGGAACAATACCCTCAACTGAAAATCGTGAAGCCTTACCTCCGTTTTACTCCTTTACCAAAGGAGCAGACAAGCGCGGCCGTTTGAAAGAGGGGCACCTTTGACAGCGACTTCTAGTTTAGGGGCGACGCGTCAACCTTGTAAAGCTTGTCAAAGTATACAAATATGGTCGATCAATTGAATCTCCACGAAGGATAGTTCTATATCTCGCGACACTGCATCAAATGATTTAGGGATGGCACGTGGATTGAAGAGAGGAAGAAGGACGATGTCTGATGACTGGGCTACTTGTACTGGCCTCTTGAGATTTTGTCTTGGCTGTAAATTACGGACAGATTTGTGACTGGTCAAATCGGGGTCGGTTACGATTAGATAGAGTAAAGTAAAAGTAGCTTCCCGTTTCGCCCCCATTTCTTATTCACCATTTGACAGGATTGCCTCGGGAGCCCTAAGCTAAAATACCCTTACTTGAGCCATGCTACGGTACGGTAGCCATGCCCCTTACATACCAATTCCTACGGATACTTTACCTTACCTATTATTCTCTCTACCTTACCTTTACCTTACTTGCCAATAATACGCAAAATACGCAGCCTACGGTAAATAATATTATCCATTCTCCTTTCAACCACCCCCCCCTGCATCTTGAGCAATAGTATTGCCATCAAGCACCTTACGTCAAAACTGCAACTAATTGCGGTAGAAGAGCTGCAAGAGCTGCATCCCGCTTGGTGCGCAAACTGTTTTAGACAAGAAGCACGTTACCGAAACTTTTCCAAGGACCAAGAGCACCGAGCGTCAAATTTGCCCTCTGGAAAAGTGCGAACCTGCCTCATTTGGTAACAACTTGTGAAACCCACCCTCATCAAGGGACAAGGGCAAGAGCAAGGAGGCTGGTCCGCTCCTCTCTTCTTTACTTGACTTCTTTCCCAAGGGTGAGCGCCTCTATATACTGCAAACTATCATAGAATACACACCTCTCATTCGCGACCCTGTCAAACTTGCATTACTCTCTTCCCCAGATTTCCACGCATCCCACTCTCCATGTAGTCACCCGTTTATATATCCTGCATGCTCTGTCCCTGTCTCTGTCAAATCGTCTCTCCATTAAAGCTTAGAGCTTACAACCATGTCAGCAGCTGGCCGCCAGCCTGACTCGGCCTTGGGGCCCGAGCTAGCACTCACCCTCAACCATTACGATCCTTTTGGAAGTCCACTGGACAAGACGTCGCCACAGAGTCAGCTGCAATCCGTTGCTAAACGCTTTGTCCCGTTCTCGCCGCTTAACGCTCCGGATCCTCGCCCAGGTTTACCGTCACCTCCAATAGAACACGCACCACTTGCTCATGCTTCCCCTTCCGAAGCGGGCTTCACAAAACACAGACCCCGACATGTACCCATTGTCATCCCTCCCAATGTCATTGGCTCCGTCTTGAAAGACAAGCCGACATCGCAAGAGCCCATTATACCATATCCACAGACCATCACACGTACAAGTCCCAGACTTACGTACGACTTTACAAAGGAAGAGCGATTGGTTACAAGGAGATATAAAAAACCGCGGCATATCCCTATTGTCATACCGGCTTTCGCTCAACCTCAAGGTCTCTTTCCCCCTACACCTCCTGACAGCGCCGATAACACTCCACGAGTTTCGGTTCAAAAACCACATTCATGTGAACAATTCTTCACCGATATTTCACGACCTACCACCAGTGCCAGCCGCACGAGTACAATGGATACCAATGCTTCAGGTCCTTCGCCGACCCAGATAAATGCTGGGCGGTCTAAACCCCCATCGAGTACATACCTGGCAGATATGAATAGCAGCAGCGAGTCCAGCCTGAACCAAGACCAAATGGCACAGTCGCAGGCTACACATCCGAACACGGAATCCGCGCCGCTAAGGCTCCCACAAGCCGCAGACTCAACGCCCCAATCGGTGGCTCCTTCGCCTGCTGCGAATCATTCACCACCACAAACCAACAGCACGACGAACTTGTCCGGTCTAGTCTGCAATGTACACAAGTGTACAGGAAAAGAGCCACGGGCACTGGTTGGAGCTACAACGACAATACTGGGCGACAAGCTGTATGTGTTTGGAGGACGTGTGCTCTCTCGACGGCATCCCCAGCTGACCTCGGACCTATACGAATTGGACCTTGTTCGCCGGCATTGGACCAAACTCGAGACATCCGGAGATACACCGCCACCAAGGTATTTCCATAGCATGTGCACCCTGGGCGACACGAAGCTCATCTGCTACGGTGGCATGTCTCCTGGAAGTCCAGTATCTCAGGCGCAAAGCAATGCCTCCCAAGGGCAAGCCAACGGCATAGATTCCCAGTCAGAAATGATTGTCATGTCGGACATCCACGTATTTGACGCTCCTACACGGAGGTGGACGTCGATAGCCACTGCAAACACACCTCAGGGACGATACGCACATTGTGCTGCTGTACTTCCATCGTCGGCCACCTTCACTTCCGCAAACGCGCCACTTTCGGCCATACATCACAATCCGCCGTCTGCGACACCTAACCAAGGTAGCTTAGGGGTAGCGTTAGACGGAACAGGAGGAGCGGAGATGGTCGTCGTCGGAGGTCAAGATAGTACCAACACCTACATTGAACAGATCAGTGTCTTCAACTTGCGCAGTCTTAAGTGGACGGCGACGTCTTCTCTTGGAAGAAGCTGTGGTGCGTATCGAAGCGTGGTCGCTCCCCTCACAAGCATACCACCCTCGAAGATTGGGAAAGGCTTAGACCAAGAACCGGAGGTAGACGGAGTCGTAAGGAAGTCAGACAGAATGGAGTCGGACTCGTCGATGTTGATCTACTCTAATTATAACTTTTTGGACGTGAAGTTGGACTTACAAGTCCGACTCGCAGACGGTTCCCTTGTTGGGAAGCCCATGGCCGGGAAGTTCTCCCCACCAGGACTGAGATTTCCTAACGGCGGAGTGCTGAATAATCATTTTGTTGTTAGTGGAACGTACCTGACTTCCTCCAAGCAAGAGTATGCTCTTTGGGCTCTTGACCTGGAAACCTTGACATGGAGCCGCATCGACGCCGGTGGAGGCATTTTCAGTCAAGGGAGCTGGAACAGAGGCGTCCTCTGGCCACGACGGAATACGTTTGTGATCCTTGGTAACCGGAAACGCAGCCTAGTAGAGGATTACAATCACCGTCGAATCAATTTCTCGAATCTATGCATGGTTGAGCTTGAAGCGTTTGGCCTCTATGATAATCCCAGGCGAGCATGGCCGACTTCCAATTTCCCATCCATCAGCGCTCCCGTGCTACCACCATCGGTTATCCTGAAGAACCAAGCACCCGCTGGGCGTCCACTTCCCAGCGCTGCAGTGGACCTTGGCCTTATGGCGATGAATCTCCGAGATCTGTCTGACATGGACCTAATTGCCATCGGACAGGAGCGTATACCGGTCAACTCCTACCTCCTTGCACGGCGGTGGGGCCCATTTTTCGTTCACCTGCTACATGAAAGTTCAGGCACGGCATCCTCATCATCCCAAAATGACGCGTCCTCGTCCTCAGACGGCGGCACTTTGCGCCCAAATAATCTCAACCCCGCCTCGGTCACCTCTCGCAACTCATCAATTACCATAACTCCTAGCGTAACAACTGCAGCTTCCGCTGCGCCTTCTAGCCTCACTGCCATTTCAAATTCATCCACGAGCAATAGATCTTTGGACCCACCCAAGCCCGAAGCCCTTCCACCCTCTTCTCGGCCTCGACAACTCTACCTGCCACATACTCCTCTCACTCTTCGTGCTCTTGTCCACTATCTCTACACTTCAAGCCTTCCTGAGCCAAATCATCCGTTGTGCACTCCTCAAATCCTCTGCTCCTTGCTACAGCTAGCACGGCCATATCGCGTTGATGGCCTTCTTGAAGCCACAGTCGAGCGCCTTCACCAGGTTCTCGATGGCCGCAATGCAGCCGCCGTTTTCAATGCGGCAGCCATGGCAGCAGGAGGTGGCCGCGGCACTGGCATGGCTTTCAGCAAGGAGGGCGAAGCTGAGAATGATGAAATCGCACAAGGAGGCCTTACCATAACACGTCTCCGGGGCAGCCGCCGGGCACGAACCCAAACGGATGAGCAAATCGAGAGCGAAGATGCTGGGGCCGAGATCAGTGGGAGCGAAATAAGTAGCGCCCCGAGCGAAAGCGAGAGTGATTTAGGGAGAGATACCCATGGGAGGAGTATAGCGGTTGGCGCAGAAGAAACGTGGGCCGGCGGGATCAGCTGCGTTGTTGGCCTACAAAAGCGAGGTCTGCGGGGTCTGATGGAAGGCAGGAGGGCGAGGGAGAGGGGACAGACCGGCAATAAAGGCGGTGCCCTGGGAAATAATGGACCAACGAATGGCAATGACGTCGGCTTAGGCATAGCTTAGCCTTGGTATCTATGGGAGGGTTGGATACCGAAGACATGGCCAATGAGTGGATCGACGATGTTTGTAAATGTCGTAATGTATATATGCTACCTTTTAGTATTAGTTAGTCTATAGCAGATTTTCCAAACAGATGTAAAATATACAGCTTTATGCCAACATCTGTGTTGGTATCATTAGGACTATTCCAGTGGGAAGGATCCAGGACAGTCGTGCTTTGCAGCTCTATGAGTCTAAACGGCCAAAACACAAATCTATAGTCCAAACACCCCATCTACGTCAAACAATATCAATACATGAGACCGAGGTCCAACTTTCATCCCTCATAATCGACATCCTTACTCCACCTGACCTCCTTCCTCGCCGCCCCTCCAACGCTCCTCCCACTCCCACTCCTCCTCCCAAACCCCTCCCCACTCCCCCTCGTATTCCCACCCACCTTTCCACCACCACCATCATCATCAGGCCTTGGCGTGCCAGCTCTCGCAGCAGCCCGCTGCCCCTCGTACGGCGGATCCCCGGCGCCCTCCCGCTCCGGGATCTCGCCCATCCGCAGCCGTTCCTGCCGGTCGACCATCTCCTGCGCTTCCTGGCGTTCCTGCCGGAACGGCGTGCTCTGCCTCGAGACGCTGCCCTGGCGGAGGGGAAGCGGGAACGGGCTCGCGCGTCGGAAGGAAGGGGTGGTGGTGGTGGTGGCCGTGTCCTGGCTGTCGGTTCTCGTCAGGGCCGGAGGGCTGACGGGGTTGATGTCCTGGTCGTTGTATTCCGTCGAGACGGGGCTTGCCAGCGTCGCGCGCATCTCCTCGCTCAGGGTCGGACTTCGCAATGCCGGGTGGGTTTCTTCTCGCGACAAGGGGGTCGTCATGGCGGAATGCCGATGCTCGTTGCTTGGCGCGGGACTCCGTAACGTGCTGCGTCTGTCCTCTCCCGTCGGGACGGGACTTTGAGACGACGAGGGCACCACGGGGAAGCGTTCGCGTCGAGAACCTGAGCTCCGCAGACTGGGAGTCCTGGGCATCGGCACGACCTGTACGCGTGTCAGGGGGCTGATGGGACTGGGGCTCGGGCCTAGCTCGGCTCGGATCTGGGCGTTTTGGATGGCGATGCGCTCCCAAGAGACGAGACCCGTTTTCGACTGGCCAGGGCGGGGCTTTTGGGGCTCTAACGAGGGCGAATTCGGACGTGGAGGCGAGTACCTTGTTGCGGGTAACATCTCGGGGCCGTGGGTAGCCGGCGGTGGGGTTTTGGATGGTATTTCGAGACCATAGTTGGTGGGCTGGTAGTAATTTCTTGAGAAGGGGATCGGGGAGTTCCGGGTGCGAAGAGGAGCTGGCACGGCGACTTTTGACGGTCTCAAGGGAGCGGGATAGGGCACTTGATGCGAGGCCGAGTTGGAGGAACGGTTTCGAGAGTGGGTGCCTCTTCCTGACGGGCTTTTACTCCAGCCAGAGGTCGATTTGGATACGTGCTTTTCGTTGTAGTTGTGTTGGCGGTTTGAATGGTGGTTGCAGTGGTGGGGATAACCCGGGGGAGCGTTCTTGTGGACGTAGAAGTAGACGAGGAGCAACGAAAAGACAAGGAACACAGCCACTGGAACGCTGATTGCGATAGCGACGCGGGCTTGGTGGGAGAGACCATGCGAGGAAGTGCTGGTGGTACCGAGTTCCGAGAAATTAGACGGAGGCTGATTGGTGAAGACATCAGAAGGCTTGACGGGGAACGGTAGCATGGGCGAAGGCTGGGTTTGGCACGCGTATTCGAGGGTGCTGAGAACTAGGTTCATCTTATCAGAGCAACAATCTTCGCTTGCGAGTGAAGAATGCTTACAATTCGAAAGATAGAGTTGGTTGGAGACATTCTTGTAACACGACGCGCAGCTTCCAACGTTCGGAAGAAACTCGGGGTCTTGACAGTAATCGTAAGTAGACGAGGCTGTAGCATTGAGTAGGTTGATTTCGAGAGCGTTAGATATCCTTCCGCAAGCTGGTCTACACTGAGCGGAGGCTATCTCCTTGTCGCCCTGAGGAAAACCGAACAAACACCAATCCAAGGCATATCTCATGTTGTCTGGTATGTAGCAACACGATTAGCCCTCCCTCAGGATGTGTATAAGAAGGAAGAGATCGGCTTACAGAGTGCCCATCCCAAATCACTTTGTTCCCCTGTTAGAGGAATTGCCTGGCTTTGAATCTCGCACGATACGCAGGTTTGAAAAACCACGCCGACAGAAGTGCGGTTGTAATCGGTGTCATAACAGGCAATATTACTTCCATTCGTATTGTAGACGGTTTGGGGACTAAAGCAGGCGGACGTGCAATTGGAACCTCCGACCACCAAGAGAGCCAAGGTGTTCGGGATAGTAAAGGAAAGAAGGAAAAGGATGACAGCGAGCTGATACAACGTATCATTGCAACCAAACCGTGTTGAGGGCCACATTGCACCCCGACGGTGGAGTGTATCATGAAACAATATCCTTGCCGTTTACATTAAAGGATGGATGGAAAGCGGAGGGAGAAGCCATAGAAAGCCTCTCGACCAAAAAGAAGCGAAGGAATGAAGAACTGATGACAAGATACTGGATTCCATGAAGCAAAAGCGTGGACCGCGAAAGAGGCCAAATTTCCGTTCGAGGTTTTTTAATGAGCGCAAGTGGGAAATGACTGAAGCGAGGCAATCCGACAAAAAGCGGTGGCACGCACTATCATCCCACATTTCGCATCCTATGCGCTTGTGAGAAATAGTAGTAGTAGTAGAGGTAGTAGTGTGGCTATTAGAAGGCATATCGAATCAGAGAGAAAGTTGGGAAGCAAGGTTGACTGCTCGGGCGTGCTACCATGAATGGATCTCCGATCTGTAAAGTGGTCGTTGGGACATGCAGCTGCTTGCATTGGTCATGCATTGATATGCAAGAAATGCAATGCAGAACAAGCGTCTGTCTTACGCGAAGGGGAGCCTCTCGTGTGGACAGAATGATGCAGGAGCAAGGAGAGACAGAGAATTTCGCGAGTATACAGAGTTCTGCTTATGACGCCTGGCGCATAGCGCTTCGCCTTCGTCACCCAGTGATCCACCCTCACTTGCCATTGGTCTCAGAAACGGGGCATGCGATGCGGTCAGCCGTACTAGGTTATCGTATACGAAATTTGTATGAGCCGGATAGTCGCGTCTGGTAGCATTCGAGCTCGACAGATGGGGTTCCTTCGATCTCTTTAACCGCGGTTGGTTCCAAAGGACAGCTGACAGGGTTTGCCTTCGAGCCATTAGCCAACGTAGCGTTGCATGCGCTTGAGTACCTCCTGCCCTCATAAGAGCAGGCAGACTATGCATGATTGTGGTCGTTATTGTCGCTCAGTTTCCCCAATTCATGTGACGAGGTAATGGAAAGTTCGAGCTGGATGTGGAGAGCTGAAGTTGTTGGGTGGTGCGTTGATCCAACAATTGAACTAGCAGGCACGGAAGCCACGCCCTTCCACCGGACATGATTCAGATTCAAAAAGGCCCAGTATTGCTTAATGTTGGATATGGAGGCATTTTTACGGTGTCTCAAATCATGATCTTGATTGGCTTTCATATATACATAATCCACCTATAGACTGCGACGCAAGACCCTGAGCCAAGTATCGCTTAAGAGGAGTCTCACGCTCTGTTGGTTCTCTTCCTCAACACAGGAACGTCTGATAAGCACGCCATCCTCTGAGGCTCTCAGTCGCGCATGATAGCTTGCGCCTTCCCACGTGCTCGGAGATTTGAGGGCGCCTTAATTCTCCAAGCGCAGTGTGGTTGCTTGGCTCGCATGTGGATACATGACCGTCAAGGTAATCAAGCGCAGATTAGCGAGATCAATCTATTCCGATTTCTAAGCGATCAATAGTCGCAAAGACGGAAACAATGATTATTCGCCAGCGTTCGCTCGGGCTCGCTGATTGGCCAACATAATGGCCGCGCAAAGACCTGGCGTGATGCTTTGATTAATCTCATCGCTCTGATTCTTATGTTCCATATGTCCAATTGGTACTGGGTACGGGTACAGCGACTCGATCAGATATAAGACCCTTTATGGGTGGTAATTCCTTATCGACGACGATGGATGGAATGGGCCGCAAAGCAGACTCTCGGAAAGCGGGGTGGATCACCCCGTCTATGACGGCAGAGTTGGTTTGATTGGCCAGGTGCGATAGACGTATTCTGGGCTCTGGTCCTTCTTGGTGTGTTTGAGTAGGCCGAGTATCCGTGGAGTGTTTTGCTATCGAAGGGGCTTCTGCGCTCTCGTTGAAGGGGTAATTTGTAACTTGCTGAGGTATCTCGATACAACCTATGTAGATCGATTGACGATCGAGGCACTCCTCCAATTCGGCCAAGGTTAAGTAGTCGTCCATTCCAGGTGTTTGACCTCGACGCTTCCACCGAGTCGATACGTCCCAAGAGTGTGGTCGGGCCGCACATTTGGCACAAACCGTGCAGGCCTGGCCATCTGGTCCTGGTTTGTGAAAGGCATCGAGGGCACTGTCGACATTTTCGGGACGTGTGGGTGACAGTGATTTGCCACGAGGTCGGCGCACTAGGCCTTTCAGAAACTTGGACGATCGGCTATGGCTCTGGGAGACTGTAGCCTGGCAAGCGCACAGAGGGAGGGTATCAGATGACATGTTAATACAGTGACGATCGTTTAGATGGACATTAGTGGAGCAGATAGAAGCATGAAGGGGACAGCCAACTATTGTATATGTAAGTAGGTAGAAGGATTTTAGCAGAGCCTCATTGGGAAGAGCACTGCCAGAGTTTGAAAGTGGAATAATAGTAAGGCAGAGAATCGGCTTCCTCCGCGAATGCCATGGGCGTCGGAGCAGGGAAAGACGAAGCCTTTACATATCATTCGGCTAGGGTTGGACCGAGTTGCATGGTTTAGGCAACCTAAAGCAGACTGTATTCGATCCTTCGAGTACGGCCGCAGCCACGATTCTTACCAAGCCTTGGACACCAATGGCTGCAGCGAATCGCAACATGCATGGTGCCTGGCACTAAGGAATGAATTGCTTCTGCGGATCACTGGCGCAGTATAAAGTACAAAGCCTCATGCCAGTAGGCTGAGAGATGGGATGTTGAAGGTGTGATAAGCTTTGGCTGGAGAAGAGCACTGCCCTGTTGCCCTGTGTAAGCAACGGAGTCGAACATTCCCCTCATTGCCTGTTCAGTCGCCCAATATGTTTCAGAAGTCGGACCGATCCAGAGCATCCTAGAGCAATAAGAAAATATGCGCAGCTGCAGATAAGGTAGGTAACTGGTGGTGGTATAGCATTGATGAGACATAGCCCCCCCTAGCTACCTTATACCGCATTAGGATGTAATCCTAGTTTGGGCCGATTAAGGGAGGCATCATGGCCTCGTCTTATTACCTTGTTTTTTTTTTCCTGGGAATTGTTTGATGGTTGGTGAGATTCCGTTTCTTGTTATCTATAGATGACTTCGCTGTTATTGTATCTATAGGTGACTTCGATCCATTGCTGTCATTGTCGAAATAGAACGGTACCTTAATTAGAGATTAAGAAGCAAAGGCTTATGGATTGAGTCGAAGTGCAGTGTACGTAGATGCGGGATTTCGGTCTCCTGGAAAGGAGCGGTATGCAAGCCATTTCGTATGTAGCAGGCAGGAAATGTGAAATGTATATCTTACAATCGTTTTTTGGTAGGGCTGAGATGCCAAGATATGTGGAAGCTAGTCCATGAGCGGAACTTCTCATGAATCTCTTGGAGCTTCACAAGAAAGCATCCAAGCCACATGAATACAAGCAGATTGAGAATATTCCGAAGTCCTCACATTATTTCAGAAAGACGACATGTCATCAGCTGCACTGTTAGATCAGGACTTTGGCTCAGAATCTGAAGATGACAACTTTAACCCAGCACCTGCTGAGGACTCGGACAACGATGCTGTTGGTGACTCTGATGATGACGTTGATCTGAAACCGAATGGGAATGGGGCTGAGCAATTGCGGCGCTCCACGGGACAACAAGCTGATGAGGACGAGGAGGATGATGCGGAAGGCTCACGTGTGAACGGCCGACAGAGTGACGGACGGCGCTCAAGGATGTCCGCAGATGAAGAAGATGAAGGCACAAAAAAACCCGGTACCGGCAGACTGAATGCTACAGGAGAAGGCGATGACGACGAGGACGAGGACGAGGAAGAAGACGAGGATGAGGATGAGGAGGAAGCTATTTCCGTAGGCCTTGGTGTTCTGTTGCAGAATCGAGTCCAGCTCACAACTTGTCCAGGGCCGGCCACGGAAACGAGCACGTCGAGACCCTCGCAACCAATTTCTTGATGTCGAAGCCGAGGTTGATGAGGAGGACGAAGGGGACGAGGAGGACGAGGCGGATCAGGCGGATCCCTTCATTGCTGAGACACATCCAGACGACGTTGCTGATCTCCCAGATGGTGCAGAAACTGATGATAGGCGGCACAGAGAGCTTGACCGGCAGCGGGAGAGAGCGCAGCAGATGGATGCAGAGAAACAGGCTCAGCTACTGAGGGAAAAGTACGGGCGAAGAACGGCTACCAACGCAGACGCAGTCACGGTTCCAAAGCGTCTTCTGTTGCCGAGTGTCGATGATCCAAGCATATGGGGCGTGAAATGCAAGCAAGGAAAAGAACGTGAGATCGTCTTCGCGCTTACAAAGAGAATAGAGGAAAGGGCTGGCACTAAAACACCAATGCCAATCATTTCTGCATTCGAGCGTGGCGGAACTATGCTTGGCTATATCTACATTGAAGCTAGGAGGCAGGCCGATATACACACGGCTCTCGAGGGCATCATGAACGTATACCCCAGAACATCCATGGTTATGGTTCCCATCAAGGAAATGCCAGACCTTCTACGAGTCACTAAAAGCGAATCCCTGGTCCCTGGTGGCTACGTTAGAATAAAGCGCGGAAAATACGCAGGTGACCTGGCACAAATTGATGAGGTTGAAACCAATGGGCTCACGGCGTCCTTGCGAATCGTTCCTCGACTTGACTACGGACAGGCTGAGGACGATAACGCGCCTATGGTTGATGGTGGCATAAAAGGAGAAGCCCAGAAACGGAAGAGACAGAACGCTATGGGCCTTAACAATCCGGCAACCCGACCTCCACCTCGGCTTTTCAGTGATGTGGAGGCGAAGAAAAAGCACTTGAAATTCCTCCAACAAATGTCGACTTTCGACAAGAAACACTGGCAGTATATGGGAGATACATACATCAGCGGCTTCTTGATCAAAGATTTCAGGATCCAACACTTGACCACAGAGAATGTCAACCCTACGCTCGAGGAAGTCACTAGGTTCACAGCAGGCGCGGAAGACGGCACAGAGAACCTGGACCTTTCGGCTCTGGCTGCAACGTTGAAAAAGGGTACATCTAATGAGAACTATCTCCCGGGCGACGTGGTCGAGGTCTACGAAGGCGAACAACAAGGCGTCAGTGGGAAAGCTGTTGCAGTGCGCGGTGACATTGTGACCATTGCCGTGACAGATGGAGAACTTCGTGGTCAGAGCATAGAGGTGCCTGTCAAAGGTCTTCGCAAACGTTTCAAAGAGGGTGATCATGTCAAGGTCATCGGTGGCAGTCGATATCGAGATGAAGTTGGCATGGTAGTCAGCATCAAGAACGATACTGTCACACTCTTGAGCGATCTAAGCATGCAAGAAATCACAGTCTTCAGTAAAGACTTGCGGGAGGCAAGCGACTCTGGTGTTGCAGGCGGTCTCGGACGGTACGACATACATGACCTAGTACAGCTTGATCCTGCAACGGTGGGCTGCGTGACAAGGGTGGATCGAGAGTCGTTGCGCGTCTTGGATCAGAACGGCTCTACAAGGTCCATCATGCCTTCGCAGATCTCCAATAAAATCGAGAAGCGACGACATGCAGTTGCTACAGACCGAAACGGATCCGAAATACGAACTGACGATACTGTTCGCGAAGTCGGCGGTGAGTCGAAACAGGGTGTCATTCTACACATCTACCGGTCGTTTCTCTTCCTCCATAACCGGGAGCAGACCGAGAACTCTGGTATCTCCGTGGTGAGAGCAAGCAATGTCGCCACGGTGGCAGCAAAGGGTGGCCGGGTTGCTCAGAGTGGTAGTTCTGGACCGGATCTCAATAAGATGAACCCTGCGTTAATGAGGAATGGCGCAAACGGCAACGGAGCAATGGCACCTCCCAAGACTTTTGGACGAGACCGTGCTCTAGACCAAACCGTCACTATTCGAAAAGGGCCGTACAAAGGCTTGCTTGGGATTGTTAAGGATACCACGGATCTCGAAGCTCGGGTAGAGTTGCACACCAAAGGCAAGACCATTACTGTGCCGAAAGATACTCTTGGGTTCAAAGAGTAGGCGATCCATTCTTATTACAATGATTGCGAGACTGACATGTCATAGCCCTTTGACAGGACAGAGCATCGATTACGCACGCTTCGCTGGAACACGGGGAAGAGGCGGCGGTGGCCGTGGTGGATATGCAGGCAATATGGGCGGAGCTACTCCAGGGAGAGAGCCTCAGTGGCAGGGTGGCCGCACTCCTGTGCCAATGGCAACAGGAGGCCGTACGCCCGCGTGGGGAGCGGGTGGTTCATCAGCTCGAAGTATGTCTTCAACTCATGTAATCTTTCCACCGACTGACATATCCCCAGCACCAGCTTGGTCCACCAACGCCTCCACAGCCCGAACCCCTATGTGGCGCCAAGACGCCGTGAGCACCAACGGCGGCGGTCGGACACCGGCCTACAACGCCGGTGGCGATGGCTCTCGAACTGTAAACCCCTACGCCGACGGCAGCCGCACCGTCAACCCTTATGGCGGCTCCACATCCTACGGTGGTGCTTCAGGTGGAGGAGGCGGAAGCCGCACTCCGGCCTGGAACCCCACCGCCACATCCTCCTCCTACACCCACGACCCCTTCTCCTCCCGCACACCCGCCCACGAGCCCTCTTACGGCCGTACACCCGCGCCCTCCTACCCTACCCCACAAGACTCGAGACCCTACGACGCGCCTACGCCGGGCAAAGATTTCACGACGGCGCCGACGCCGGCGGCACACCCGGGGAACGGGTACGCGGGCAGTACGCCTGCGGCGATTGGAGGGGCGCCGACGCCCAAGTTTAGTGGGGACGCGCCGACGCCATTTAGTGGGCAGCCGGAGACCCCGGGGTGGCGGGGTGAAGCGGACGATGAACCTAGGTATGAAGAGGGAACGCCTAGTCCATAGGGAGTCCTTAAGGGGAGGGGGTGGAGATAAGGCAGTTGAGGAATGGTTAGCACGTGCATTTGTTGGCGCAAGGCGATAGGTAGCAAGCATCAAATGGCAGAAAAGCTGCTCTTGCCGTCCCGGTTTTCAATGCAAATGCCGCAGGCAATGGGTTGAAGCAATCAGGCTTGTTTGAAGCTATGAAGCTTGGAGAATCATTTTCCGTTTATTCTCTCTTACATGTATTCGTCTCTTATAGTTGTCTCTTCTCGTTGCGTTCGACATATTCGGTCGACGCTTGGGTACATTGCCCTTACTTATGCTGTCACTGATGGCTGGGATATAGCCAACCCTATAGCCTTGTCCCACTCTCCCACATATTCACTCCATTTCGAATTTCATATATGCCACATATATGGTCCGGGTATCTAAACGCAACGCAATGCCCGCTAAGGGAATGCAAATCCCATTCGCACCAGTAATCACAATCCCACTAAAGTCCCATCATGGTAATCCCCTGGTCGCTGTGTAGTTTCAACCGTCCGTTAGTCTTTTCGTCTTCGGCCTCGTTCTAATTGCAATAGGTATGTCAGTTTCGAGGCCCCTTCTCCTTTTCATAGTCTTCGGCTCCTGATCTGCCGTCGATTGCCCCGTCGAATGCACGCTCTCGCGGTTCCTCCCAAGAAGGTTGGAAGCCGCTTAGCCTGTTGACCTGTGATGGAGCAAACGTTTTATTCGGGATTCAGGCAAGTTGGTTGACACGTTTACGGAACTCTTGCCTGGCGTCATGGCAAACGCAGGGTTCGCGGGCTTAGCGCTGTGGGGCGCTGGCGGAAACATCCTACCGCCACGGTGGGAGGGTGTGGTAGGTTGGGATCTGGATCCAAAAAGGGACCGGTGCCACTTCTTTTCTCCAGTGGGAGAGGACGGGGATTCAGTGGGGGACGAGACAGAGGTGGAAGATGAGGAAGATGTTCGATTGGAAGTTTCATCGGCGCCGGAAGAAGTGACGTCTTGGAGGGCGTTGGAAAGGTAGTCGGACGTCGGAAGTATCTGTTCTTCGCCTGACCGGCCACCGAAAAGGGTATTGATGCTTAAAGACTTCTCATGACGAGTTCTTGGTGCCAGACGGCCGGATCTACTTTGGCTGTGTGTGTGGATGGAATGTGTGCCTATAGGAGCAACAACCGCTTCAGGAGCACTGTTTTGCGAGAGAGGCCGCTTTAATCGTGTGCGTCTTCGGGTCCCTTTCCTGGCGCCTGAGGTCTCTTGTGGACGCATCCTCAACTCGATTTCGCTTGGACTAAAAGCTACCCTTGCGCGCAACTTCTGCACTGCATCATCCAATGCCAACTCTATAGCGCAGTGGTTCTTGATAATGCTCATCTTGGGCCAGGTAGCCCGCTCGCCGGCCAGCATCGCCCGATGCATAAAAGCTGGGGTTGGATTGGATAACATACGGGGAAAGTCCCCGTACGAAATCTCCGGGAAGATAGTGATGTCACCAGAGTACTTTTGGCTGAGAACAGATACCGTCTTGGTCAGAATATTGGGAAATATGCCCACTTCCGCCAAAGTGTGCATCCGATGTAGCGCCTCACTCTTAGCAAAGTGAGAGATATTGTTGAACCATGTCGGCCCAGGTAATATTGTATCGCTGGATCTTCCGACGTCTTCCCCTATGGCTTTTTCGTCTTTGATGAGAAAAGGCACGACGTGTGGATTGACCTGGGACACTATGAAGTGGTTGACATTAAACATTTCAGCTAGTCGAGTCATAGGAATGTCGTTATCGACTGAGCCGTCGATCCATCGCTGCGGAGAGGGATTCCATGGTACGGCTTCACCAGTCTTAGGATCCTTGGCAAGGAGTGAAGCAGCTGTATAGATACACGGGACCGAGCAAGATGCAGCTCTGCGTGATGTTAGCTTCTCTATCACTCTCCGGCAATGAGAAATACGTACACTGCAGACCATACGAGCACATTGGGCGCGGTAATGTAGTTGAGCAATCTCGGAAGCTCGTAGAGACTCGCACTCGAGACACAGATATTCAAAATCTTCCTTGTCCTATTGTAGGCCTCTTGAAATGTTATTTCACCCAATAGATCTTTCATTACTCTCGTCAAATGGCTGATGTCGTAGACTGCGCCGTGTTTGAGGAAGCGCACTGCTTTACATAGCAGCCCATCGTCATTGCCCTCCTCTTCAAATACCGCAAGGTCTCCATCACAGAACGTGTTGAGGAGTTCGGGTATCTCTTCGTCGGTGTGAACACACAGAACGGCACAGACGATGCTGCCTGCTGACGCGCCGGATATGATGCGAGGTAGGAGTTTGGCCTCCCAGAGTGCTTTGAGGACCCCGATGTGGTTCATCCCGAACGTTGCCCCACCAGACAGCAAGAGTGCACTTCTACCGAATGCCTGCCTTGCAGATAGCACTTGTTCGAGTATGTATTTCGATTCCATTCCATCACACTTTGCCCTCGCGGAGATGTCCAGTAATGCGTCCAGAGTCTCCAATGCTGATGTAATATATCGCTCTATCAAATCTTTGGTGCCAACGTGGGTATGCTTGTACATCCGCAGATTGCCCATGTCCCCCAAATCTCGGGTCAAGGATGTCCGAATGAGGAAGAGCATGCGTCCGATGTCACAGCTGATGCGTGCTTCGTCAAGCTGCTTTGACCGTGCTTCCACGAGTGGAGCATCGTAGTCTGACGATTCGAATATGGACTTCCATTCATTATTACCTTCTAGCTCGTCAAGTTCTGTAGCTGCTGTTCTCCAATCGGCATGATTTGTCGCCTGACGGGCCCAGTCAGCATTTGCAGCAACAGCTCATATCAGCACGAGCGGTAAGCTTACCATTCTCATTTTTAGATATAAGAGTTGTTTCCCATCCGCCAGACTTTGCCTTCTCGCACGTTCCGCTTTGGTAGTGCCATCATACCAATTCTCGACCGCTTCTCCTATGTTTTCAATAGGATTCCGCGCAAAGTGTATCAGACTCGCAAGTGAGCTTGAGGAGCGACGTGTTCTTGAAGTCTGTTTCCCACTGGTAGGTGTCTGAGGCTCCTCATCGCCATAACTGGGCGTCAGATTGTGTAGCAGCGGTATGCTTGGGAGATAGACCATGATGAAAGGTCATTGCTTTTGTGAAGAGGTATGAACGATCTACCCCAGCCCAGTTGATGGAGGAGTCGAAAAGGAAGTGTCCGAGGACAAAGCTGAAGATAAGTTCAAGGTAATGGTGATATCGTGTATGTGTGTGTGTGATGTGTTGGTGCAGACTGGGGCATTAGTTGCCAGTTGTGACAAGGTCTCATGATATACTGGTCATGCTGCGCATGCAGAGTGACCGCTGGTTGATTTTGAGTTCAGCTAGATACAGGGAACACCATTTTCTAGAATACCGGTCTAATTAAATTACCTTACCTTACTTTTTGCCTTATGCTCCATAGAACTAACTATACATTCAACTAACGTATGATATACACTAAACGGAGTAATAGAGAACGAAAGAAATCAACAACTGAATACATGCATCCTTACGGATTAAAAGCTGCAGACAACATAATAACTTATTCAGACATTGATTGTCGAGAACGTCATAAGACTTTTCTTTTGTCCCTGCGCCTGCGGGTACACGGCTAGAAGGGTTGGCCCCTCGGAATGCTAGCCCTGATTTGGTCAAACTAGGGTTAGACAACGACCAGGGTATCCAAGTGGGGGTGTGGGGATGAACTCTTCTAGGGCTGAGCATAACGAGCCATTTGACAGTAAAGTAGTATCTACTCCCACCCCACCAGGCTCATTATTGCTCAGAAGGAATAGGCCAAGCTGAAAGAGAGAAATACCGATAACGATGCCGACGAGGTACATGGATTTGCATCCTGAGTATAAAGAGCATCTTTTAGATTGGAGTATGAAGCCAGAGTCCATCAACACAATCGACCAAGAACCAGAGCCGAGCGCATTTTCGATCCAAGCTACCACAGCACCACGAGTCTGATAAGCGGACCAATTCCGGCTCACCGCCAGCTCGTGGAAATCCAGGGTGTGGCGGCAGATCATTCAATCTTTGAACGTGAACGGTAGACCTGAAGCTGTGACGGTCAAGTAATGATAGAAGCCCACTGGACCGCGGATACTGTCAAAAGAAAGTGGTTGCTCTCGGTGAGTTTAGCTTAGAGACTTGCCCAGCTTGAGCTCCGGTCGAAGTCCTCGTTGGGCCTTCAAAGAGATATGTTTTGGGATACTTGACGATCAGAGTTCTCTTTCATTTGGCTAGCGATCACTCAACCACGGATCGTTATTCATGATACACCAATTAGCCATCAAGTCGTCAACATGACAAGGCCTGACCCATAGAAACACCTTGGTTTACGAAGGTCTGGCCCAAGTACAGCATAGAAGTTCCCGGTATGTGCAGTGCGGGAGCCCATCTACTCAGCGAGTGGGTAATTCTGAACGACATCCTGTATCCACTCTCTAATATGTCCTCTCATCTGCGTCGCTACTCCTTCTTCACGCCAAAAATGACCGGCACCAGTAACCTCATGGAACTGGAACAGCGAGTCTGGTTTAGACTTCAAACTCTCGGCCCATCGGCGTAATCTCCTCTGGGACGCGAAGAGATCTTTATCGCCGTAGATGACTAGCGTGGGATGATCTAGGAATTTTGCTTCTCTCTGAGCCAGGCATCCTGAGCGCAGGTTTGAGAACATAGTTGCAAACATCGAGATTGGTGGCTGCAGAAGAGATATCAGGAGATAATGCGTCTGCGGTAGAGGAATGTCAACCGGCACTAGGCTCTCAATGACAAGTGTATGCTCAGATGCTTCGCTGGTATGCCGTCGTAGCAATTTCTTCCTCGACCTTTCCATACTCCTTCTGCCTTCATGACTTACACGCCAACCGCCCGACTCACATTCTTCTCCTCCAAGAGCCATGGTCATGCCATGTGCTGACGTACGGAGCTTGTCGTGAGACCTCGTCTTTCGAGCTTGTTGTGCTTCGTGATATAATAACGCGTCCTTGTTCCATTGTGCCGCGAGGCTGACAGCCCGAAGCCTAATCTCTGCCTCTGGGGTTCCCTTATCGACTTTTGCAAAGCGTTTGAGTATATCCTCTGTTGAGGGTAGAAGCGTTGCGATAAGTGAACCATAGGAATAACCACCGATTATTAATTTCATGGGGCCAGAATCTGTTGACTGAGGCAGCGAGGACAGCTCATGCGCCGAAGGTATGGGGGTCAGCATAGTATCGGTGGGTCCATGCAAACTTGTATGGGGTCCACTGCCCCTAAGGTTCTCGATGTAGTGTACAAAGCATCCAACGAAAGAGGAGTAGTCCTCAGTCTCAGGCTTGCCTTGCCAGCTGGTCCTACCTTTCGAGGATCCCGCACCTCTGTAGATGCATCAGTCAATGGCACAAGTCAAGGCGGTGTCAAGATCCTACCGAAAGTTGAATGTACCAACCACAAAACCTTGCTTCAATATCTCAGCAGCTACTGATAAGACAACCCAATCATCGTAGCATCCGCCAAATGGTGCATATGGATGTGCAACAATTGCTCCTCGTGGGCTCCACAATGGTTCGCCATCTATAGGGTTCAAAATTGAATGTGGAGGGTTGTATATTCGACAGTCGAGAATTATGTCATCGCATATCGAAGGAATGGTGAATGTGAAAGTGGGCTCGGGGAGCATGATTGTGGCTCGCCACGGTTAGCAGATTGATCACGATCGAGTATATTTCGGTAGGGTCACTGTATAGGGGAGTCATTGTGAGCGGGTTTTGCATTTGCTGAAAGATTCCAGAGCTTGCGAAAATTAAGAGGTTGGCCAAGATATAATGCCTGACACTATGTAGCCCTAAACAGCCAGATCTCAGGATGAGTACGTTACAAAACAAGAAGGAAACCGTGGAAGCTCGGAGATGGAAAAATATGGGTTGTGCGTGGATATAGGTATAGTGCTATGTGCAGATTCTACAGGTCCTCACTCGAAATCAGTAAATCTGGCCCAGGCCCATCGTCTTCGTCTTCTGATCTATCCGAGATACCACGAGGCTCCGCCGGCTCTTGCTTCCCCAATTCCTCCAGACGTGCTGAAAGGTCGACTGGGGAGACCGATTCGGTGCCAGTAGTGGGAGCATTTCCATTTTTACTCACGTAATCTTCGCCTCCTGCGCGTTGAGCAGCCTCAAGTGCACCCCGAAGTACAGTCTGCCCTTCACTCATAGCGTCCAGCTCGGCTCCAATGCAGCAAACCAGGAGCTTCCAATCCCGTGCTTCTGAGATGTCCAGCTTGCTTGCAATCCGCGTTCTTGCTTGTGACATGTGGCCCAAAATCTTCCTCATCCCCCCTATTGTACTGCCATTTCCATTCTCTGGGACCGACGGCGCTTCCATTTCACGCATCTCTTCGCGAAGCAACTTTTCGACGCCGTTCACTTCCTCGATGACTTCCTTCCAGACCCCAGAGCCGTCCTCCAGCGCGGCCCTTTCCACTTCCACATCGTTAAACCGCTTTTTTAATACATCTTGCTCCTCGGCGTACTGCTCCCTCACCATTTGCAATGTCCGTCGTTCGACCGGTAACGCCCATAGCCCTGTAGTCGTAGTAGTCCTATTCCCCGGTATTGGCGGTCTTGCAAGGAATTTCCTTGACTCCTTCTCCACCAACATCAGCGCGGACTGATAAGAGCTGATTTTGCTTTGCACGCAGTTATCCAAGCCTTCAATCTCCTGTAGCAGATGGCGGTGTCTGGCCTTCATTTCCCACAATCTGCTTTCCAGCTCCCGAATCTCGTGATCCAACGCCCTCTCCTCGCCCTTAAGAGTCTCGACTCGGCGGGTTGTGTCTTCTGACTCGATGCTATTGATATGCCGCTTCAATCCAACCATCTTCGTTTCAAATCGCTGCACCGTATCGAGAGCCTCTGCTCGCTGCGAGAGTTCTCCCTCTAGTAGCCTACCCTCCTCGATTTTCAGGCTTGTCAGATCCGATATGGCGCGTGTAATGCCCCTGCGCGCATCTTTCAGACCTACCTTCTTTTTCGCAGGTTGCCGCACGGGTACAATACTCCTTGGCTTCCTAGGACCGCCTGGGCTGGAGTATGCTGTCGTCGGTGTTCTACTACCTGTAGATGATGCTTCATCTTGAGGTGGGCCGCCAGTGAGACCAGCAAGGAGACCTTCGCTTTGTGCATCGAGAAGATGCTGAAGGGTGCTCTGTAGGTGAGCTTCTTGGCGTGATATGGCAATGAGCGCATCCGAGTGCGGAATCCGAACAGAAGTCATTCTCGAGGAATGTCGTGCGTCAGGGCTGGCTGGCGCAGTTTGGTAGGGCGTTTGAAAGGGCGTATTGTTTTGGGATGCATGTATCGGGAGAAGAGGAATGTCTTTATTAGGTGAAGAGAGGCTGAAGAGGAATCTAAATGACATGATTATGTTAGTAGGTAGAAATGGGAGAATAAACGACTGGATGATGCTGAAACCACGGGAATGCAGCAACTTACGAGGAGTCATCATGTTGAGAGTCTATCATGCAACAGACTGAGACTGACTAGGACAAATACGCCATATGGAGGAGTGCTGGCCAAAAGCGACATGTTTAAGAGCGTCGTGTGATATGCGAGTCTCGGGCTAGTGAACTAGACGGGTTTTGTTGGTATTAGGTAATCATTTCGCTCGGTTTCTAGCCAATTCCAGTGGAGAGGGATCCCCTGGTCCAGCCAGCGTTCTATGGGTGGAGACAGCGAATGATGGCGAATCTGATGGAATCTTCTCAGCGAGTGCTTCCTTCCTTATGTCCCTAAGACTTGATCAATCGGATCAATCAGCTAGCCTTAGCCAATCATTGAACAGTATTTCTGCTTAGTCATAACTATCCGTCACCCACATTTGCAACAGGTTTCACGGTTACAAAAGTTGAAGCGATCTCTGAAAGCCAATGAAAAGGATCTTTGCAGGCTTGTGAATCTGGTAACCTGCTTGCGGTCAAGACTATGGAAACCGATATATCGTCTACAGTTCAAAACAAAAGTCATCCGCGCCGCTGGCTCTATCTACTAGATCATGGCTTTCGGCGACTCCGGACTCCTCGCTCGGGACGCATTGATGAAGTAAATGCAAAACATGAAATCAGATCCCCTCATGACGTTCAGTCATAAGCAGACACCCCAAATGCCTCTACCACCGCTAACACCCAACCAGTCGCTCCCTTGACTGGTCAAGCCGCTCTGGGGCGCCCAGCTAATGTTTCCAACTTCGTAATCGCATTGCCAACTTGCGGTCGGTCCTTGTGCATTGGCGGGAGATGAGTTCCCTGACGACTGCGGATTACCGTTCGAACCAGGTGCCAGCGTTGCATTGCCTTGATTTAGGAGATCCCATATTAGGACCAATGAATCGTCTCCACCAGATGCTAACGTGCCTCTTCGAGAAGGCGACCATTCTATGCAATTAATAGCAGCTGCGTGCCCCCGTAATTCGAGTAATGCTTGGCCTGGTTGCCGAACATCTAGAATTCGTATGCTGTTCGAGTCTTGTGAAAATGTTGCCAGAAGATGTGCATCGTGGGGAGAAGCTACCAAAGGTTTGGCTAAGTCGAATTTGAGTGCACAATAGTATGGGAGTCACTCACCTGCTAGTCTGAGAAGTGGTTGTGCGTATGACATTGTTTGCTGCGCAGTCGTTGGGCTCATGTTACCAGGACTTGAAGCTAGAACCCATGTATGTCAGCCACAAGGAGATGCATCAGATGGGCAAATACAGACTTTTATCGTTATTTTTCTCCGAAGGCTCATATATGATTGTACTATGTTCTAGGCTTCTGAGGTCAAACATTCGAACACTACCATCGGCGCCACAGCTCACGAATACGTCCACGCTGTTAGCGCAGAAACGGACATCGAAGACTTCTTTGTCGTGCGCAATCAATTGAGTCTTGGCTGTAAGCGTGGGTATATCCCATATTGTACAAGTGGTGTCGATGCTGGAAGTGATAATGAGACTTGGAGAAAGCGTGTTCCAATCCAACGAGGTGAGTGGTGCCGTATGTTCGGGTGATTTGGAGTTCGAGAGAAGAGCAAGAGGTGTTAGCTTTTGAGGCGGCTGCTGTGAATGATTAGACGAGCGGGATATAGAGTTTCTCGGGTTATAGGACGACTGCGATGGTAGAGACCACAAGCGTAGATGATCCCCAGATGTAGCCAGGAGATCAGTAGACTGCTTTTGGGAGGACGCGGGTTCCCATAATATCCTTGTGACGGGATATGAATGCGTTGCTTCTGCGGTCTTAATAAATTCAAGACCAAATTGAGGCGCGTCTATTGAGTGATCAACTTCTGGTTCTGGGGCAATCTGAGTTTCGAGAATTTGAATCTAGAATGTAGATTAGAAAGGAACGAAACAACTTTTAAATGATGTGACTGCAACGGAACTGGTCACTTACAAAATTATGTCCATCCTCGACGTAACTTCCAATGGCCATCTTGCCAGCTGAATCGCCGGAATTCTGCTGCTGGACTGGCCATTTGCACCAATCAAAGGCGTAGACTGCCCACGGAGCCAAATAGTTGCTATTTGTAGGGAACGCAGGATAGCCGTCGTTTGAGTATGGATTTCCGCTTTGAGGCCCGTCATTTACTACCGAGTCAGTTAACGGGCGTATATCTGCTAAGGCAAGGGGTGAGTATCCAGCGTCGCCTTGAATTGTTTGAGATGATGTGTATCTGTGGCTGGGCGGTGACGCGTATTTGGAACTCTCGGGAGTGTTGACAAAAGGAACGTATTTGGTCTGATCCATACCAGCAGGACTGGACCGAGAATAGCTGTGTGCTTGGCTGGTCGTCGAAGGTCGTGAAGAGTGGAGTTGCTTATGGGCGGGATTCTGAATCTGAGGTAAAGTTGGGACAGTCGAGGGTGCAGTAATGGAAGCTGAGGCGCCGGGACGGCCTGGTTGTAGAGAGCCTGGGAGTGATGCTCCTCCCGGAGGATGTGGGTAATGAGATCCTTGAGGTGTGGCCTGTTGAACGTTGATCCCAGGAGCTAGGGCACCTGCAAGTTCATGTGACGAATGATATGAATGCTGCCGTGGCATATCTTTTGGTGTTGATTGGACTGAGGATGTGTTTGATGGTATATGAAGCTCTTCTTGCCGCCGACCATATGTCTGCGTCCGACGAGGAGTCTCGAAGCCTAGGGCTACGGTCAATGCTGCTGATTTCTGCCCGCATAGCTACACTCGACTGACCTGATGAGCCTGCATTCTGTGAATGTAGCGTGCTAGGCGACGAAACATACGCGCTGTCATTGGCGGCCATACTGGAGCCTTGGCTTGCTGTTACCTTGTCAGTATCATTGGCGTCTTACAGAGCAAAAGGTTCTTACATTGATATGATCTACCGAGGCCTGTCACGTTATCAGGTTGTGCGAAAGTGGAGGGTTCATAGGGGCGAAATGACATTCTGCTTCTACTTTAGGTGGGGTTGTGTATGAGCCGCCATTTGATGAGTATGGCGTGGCTTCAGCTATGGACAATCATAGGGAAGCGTTGCTACTTCGTACACTCCTCAGATCCATCTCGCTGTTGAAGATCGAGGGATTACAAGCGCGCTTAAGCGCGAAAAACGAGATTTTGCGGCCTTGCATCGTCTGTTAAGATATCATCCGGTTAGAAAACTTGCAACTTTGTCAAAACCTGCTTGAAGTAGCAGCCTCCCCTGTAATTGTCTATCGCTCACTCTTGACATGGCTCACGATCATCTGTCTGGCCCACTATGGCTGCTCTTACTTCCGCGTCCACCATCCGAAATATCATTTAACACATTAAGGGTTGCATATGGACCAGGTCTGAACCAAATCCTGCAAATGGCATCAAAGGCCTCCGTCGGATTATCCAATGTAGTTCTGGATGTTGCTCTTGCTTATGATGATGAGCCAATCTTTCAATACTCAAGAATACAGAAGCTTTTGGGACTAATGTATCGGCTAATCTGCGTAATATGCACGGAGAATTCGATCGATCTACAATACGACAATGATGTCGATGCCCGTCTGATCATCTTCCAGCATGAAACCGCCTCTGCCGAGGCTTCTCAAGGCCACCAAGCCTTCGGTGATTTACAGAGTCTGGCACAAAATGACCGGGCATGGCAGCTCTTATGCTGCCTGGAAAGCGAGTCGGCAGAGAATTTGCTTCAGGATTTTCTTCGTATAAGGAAAGAATCCCTAGGCGAGACTGCGCATAGCGATCAGATTCAGATTGAAAGACTCCCAGGAGGCCTTGTCATTCACCAAAGCTCTCCGCGTAACACCTTGCAGGAAAATTCATCCCATCGCCATCGTTCCGTGGCGGTAGGAGGCACCTTCGACCATCTTCATGCTGGTCATAAGCTGCTCCTTACAATGGCAGCCCTTGTCCTTGATCCGAGTTCAATCCCAGGAGCGTGCTTGACAGTTGGGATCACAGGCGATGAACTTCTTAAGAACAAGAATTTCAAAGAGGAACTGGAAGATTTCCATGATCGTCAGGTCGCCGTCCAGGAGTTCCTGCTTGGAATCTTAGGACTTGTCTCGCCCAGCCATATATGGAAATATACAGTGCTTAGCAAGAGAACCTCACCACCTGGCAGAGAAGTTCAAAATATGCTCAAATCTGGATTAACCATCAAGTACGTGGAAATATTCGATCCGTGCGGACCCACAATTACCGATGAAACGATTACGGCACTTGTCCTTTCGGCAGAAACCAGGGACGGAGGACAAGTGGTAAACGACAAAAGGAGAGAAAAGGGATGGATGGCTTTAGAGATATTCGAAGTTGATGTGCTCGATGCTGGGGAGACCAATGGTGACAGCCGGGATCAGGCAAACGACAAGTTCCAAAGCAAGATCAGCAGCACGGACATTAGACGCAGAATACGCGAGAAATCTGCCAGCACGTTTGACGGATCTACCGGAAAGAGCAAGCAAGTCCGATCAAATTAAAAGCGTGCGCTCGGTCACCAGCACAATCACAGTCTAATGCGGCAACCTTGGTTAGCTGGCCCCCTGCATTCTGCACCAATGTGGAGATTTTGTAGAGAGACTCGAGCTTATCCAATCAGTGAGCGCCTGCAGCAAGCCATCCCAAGTCGAATCTTCAAACTTATCGAGAAGTGGCAAGCTCGTCTAGTCTTGATACCCTACGAAATTCTACCAAAAACCTCGCCCGTAAGCCGAAGCGCCAGGTGTATCGGCTAGATCAATTCTAGTCTAGACGCATTAATCAAGATTGCCAATAGTCTTTCTTCGACGGCGCATCTCAACCTCCTTGGTCCTCTCATCGTATCCGCTTATATATAGCTTCCAATCGTGCTTGGAGGCTGACAGCAATTCGGTTGCATAAAAAATCTCAATGTTAGGGAATTCCTTTTGATTTGTACTTTTGCACGTGCGGAAGCGCCATGCAATTTTTGGGCTTAATCTGCACGGCCTGCAGGGCCTATAAGCTGTCCGATCCAGACCCTGTCCCGTACGAGCAGGAGCGCCTGACAGCCATCAATGTCAGTAGTTGCAGCGGGAAGGGTAGTCCCGACGGTGTGTACTTGATCATGTGACCTGCAGCTGGAGGGGGAAGAAAAGCCGTGATTCGCTCCTTGTGTATGTCAAGCTATCCTTCATAGAGCGCTGCTCCTCTTGGTTTAATGTGCGTATTCCTTCTGCTCCGTGTGTTGGCATAATGTCGTCTGACATCCTATTCTTATGACCTCGCTTTGATTTTTCAGACGCTTTCTCTCAGACTTCGTCCACGCCTCCATAGTACCACATGTATAATATGACAGACGTCTGTAGTGGATCCATCGTGCCCTCATAAGCTCGATGTTGTGGTTGTCTTGATGGCGAACATTCAGAAGCTGTCAAATGAAATACTAAGTGCAATCCTTGACAACATTGAGTCAGAGTCTCAAAGATGCGTCAGCGTTGACCGCAGAGAGTATCTCTCCGTCGAAAGCTTCCGGCTCCCAAGCCCTCCGTTGCCATCGCAAGCGCACGACGTGGCAAACTTCAGACTTGCGTGTCAAAGGTTTGCAGAATTAGGGGTCCCCTACCAGTTCTCTAGGGTCACTCTTCGTTTCTCCTCACGGGGTTTCCGAAGATTAGACGAGATCTGCAGCAATGGCCATCTTGTACAGCACACAAGGAAGTTTAGCTATCTGGTTCCTCTCTTTTACAGTGACAGTAGGTCACTCGAGCCTCCAAACGCTGCGTGAGCTAACGAATACCAAAGGCAGATTGCAGGTTGGTGAATTTATACGTTCCACAAGACCGGCCAACTCCTTTGACCCTTTGCACGCTGCAAGCTTACGAGCGAGGGAGAAAGACCAAACGAAAATACTACGATCCGGCGAAGACATCCGCATCCTGAAAAAGGCAATGGCAGCGTTCACAAACCTTCAACAGGTGCAGATCCTTCGTTTAACCGATGAAGCTGATCAGCGTTTGCTCAAGCTGTTGGAGCGAAATGATATTGAAGCCGCTCCTTCTGGGCAGCCCGTGGTTGACTTAAGATGGTCGCCAGCATGTTATCATGCTATTAAGACTGTTGCTGAAGCTCTAATGTCCACACAGTCATCGTTCAATAAATTCTCAGGGCCCATGATGAGCCCTCAGAGCATGCTGGCTGTTCAGAGGAACATCCCCCAAACCTTGTCTTCATTCGCGTCTGGTCTCACTTGTCTTGAGCTACATTTTGAGGATAGCGCAGATCTCAATATCCGGGTCCAAGAGCTCTCAGGTCTGTTCCGCGTTGTATTCACGGCAGCGAGAAACCTACAAGCCGTGCACATCGGATTCCCTTCCCGTACGCCGCTCAACCTGAAACTCGAAGACATCTTCCACGATATCAAATGGGACAAGCTTCGTGCGCTTGGCATTCAAGCATGTCGGCTGGAGGCAAGGGAGATTATTCGGCTTGCTAGACGACATAGCAAGACACTTAGGGGCTTACGTCTACGGGACGTACTTCTCAAGGAGGACAGCATGTGGAAAGACGTTCTACAAGTGCTGCGTACGGAAATGGACCAGCTGGACTGGGTCAGTCTCCGTCGAATTGACTACTCGAATCATTTCGATGATACGTGGGAGGGTAGTATGGAGGTTCCTGATGACATAGCCTTCGGGTCAAGCGATAGTGACGAGGAAGACGATTTCCCGGCGCCTCTGAGCGATGCCGACTTTGATGCTGATAGTGAGGATGATTCAGACGAGAGCAGTAACGCGGACACCGACCACGGTCCTGACGCGAATGAGCTTGCTCTGTCGCCGGATACACCAGCTTCACTACCTTTCTGCACATGTTCGAATGGCTCCCATACGCTCAGCGCAGATGAGTTGGGCGACAACGGCCATTTCGTCACTTATCCCCAGCGGAAGATGTGGGAGAAATGGGCTATCGGTGGTTACTGCCCAGAACATTCAAGCTAGTCCCGTGAAGTGGCATCTATTCCTCGAATTCCCCGCATGGATTATTCATTCTTTGTAAATCAACCTCATTCCTGTATGAAGGGACCCAGGCATATTATATGGGATCAACTTCGGGTAGGAACGTTCCTCAATCAACAACAAGGGCCTGTGGTAGATAAGGCTGTCATAGAAGCAATGAGATGAGACAGATGTTTTAAGCATCTATGCAATTGTGTAATACACCCCTAACTCTTTCCCCAACCCTCTAGATTCTCAACCACGGGAAGTCGCCCACTCCTTGTGATGATCCATTCCACTTCTTCATCTCCTTCATTGACTTCCTGATGCTCAGCATGTGCGGGTATCAGGGCGAAGTCTCCCTTTTCCAGGACTTGTTTCTTCCTCCCTCCTTCTGAAACCACTGCCCCTCGGCCACGCACGCAATACACAACAGTGTCCTGGGGTCCGTGATGATGGATGGCCGAGGAGGAGTGGGGTTTAGCGATCATGACTGCAAGTCTGAGCTTACATTCTCGCGATGAGGATTTTGCAAGGGGATGAACCAGATGCGCTGAGGTTGTCCGACTTGTCAATGATTGCACCTTGCCTGATCATGCCTTCAGTCTGTCCAGTGTTTGTGTGAAGCTCAGAGGCTTTGGTGACTTGAACGGGAGCGGCCATATTGGAAGGAAATTAAAACGCTATTATATTCACGTGGGCACTCTCAAGTATGGTAAAGAATGATAGATGACTTGGATGACTTGGATGACTGACGACATTTAGACTCCAGCCGAGGGAAGCCCCCCTAGAAATCTTAGCCGAGGCAACAATTTTACAGCCCGGGACGCATTGTCACGAGGGGGCATTCTCACCAATCAAAACATTACCCACAAACGCCCCCTATTTTCCAAAAGCCTGGGGCCTCAATGCCAGGTTCTTATTGAGTTGGAGCAGCGCACATGGCGGAAGATTAGCATTTATTGGCGTCGGCGGAAAATGGTGGGGGATCTGGATACCGTACTTCCGGCGGCCGAGGCATCTTCTCTAAGGTCTTTGTCTAAGGTAAGGTAATCATCACGCATCTACTTCGTGTAACATTATCTTATAACCGTTTCTTCCCTCTCTACCTACTATCGCCCGCCCACAATCCTATAGACTCTTTTCCTTCAATCTCACAATGTCCAGAACCTTTACCAAAGATGAGGTTGCTAGTCACAAATCGAAAGACGATCTCTGGTCAGCATCGACCCCGTTTCTCTTTCCACCACACTCTGACATTGCTGGATGTAGGGTTATTGTTGATGACGACGCTTACGACTTGACCAAATTCCAAGAAGAACATCCGGGTGGCCAGAAAAGTAAGCAGCTTCCGCAATTGCTCACTGAGTCGGCGTTTGTTGACCCGCTATGCCCCAGTTCTCCAGCGGGTAGCCGGCAAGGATGCCTCAAAGCAGTTCTGGAAGTACCATAACGAGAGCATACTCAAGAAATACAGAGGCCAATTACTGGTCGGATCCTTAGACAGCCAGAAGAAAGAAGCTCCACCTCCTACTCCACCTGCAACACCACCACCAGTTGAGAAGAAGACCGAGGCTAAGGAGAAGGTGAAACCACAAGCTGAGCCCGGATTCATAGCTCCAGTCCCTGGGAAAGATGTGGAGGAAGCAAAAGAGTCGATGGACCCGTATGGGGCTATGATACCCTATGCAGACCCATCGTGGTATCAAAGTGTACGCATGGTCCTGATCTTGTGACGCTTCCATGGCTGACCTCCAATTCTAGTATCATTCTCCTTATTTCAACGAGACCCACGCCGCTCTCCGCGCCGAAGTCCGCGAATGGGTTGACAACGAGATCGAACCTAACGTTACGGAATGGGATGAAGCCAAGAAAGTGCCAGACCACATCTACAAGCAGATGGGCGAGCGTGGCTACCTGGCAGGTTTGATGGGCCTACACAAGTATCCTACCAGTTACACCGATCACCAAGTAAAGAGCGTGAAGCCCGACCAATGGGACCTTTTTCACGAGATGCTTTTGACAGATGAAATATCGAGAGCAGGCAGCGGTGGTCTAGTATGGAATCTGATTGGAGGATTTGGCATCGGATGCCCTCCCCTTGTCAAATTCGGCAAGAAGTCTCTAGTTGATCGGATATTACCTGGTATTTTGAATGGGGAGAAGAGAATTTGTCTCGCTATTACCGAGCCAGATGCCGGAAGCGATGTTGCTAACCTGACTTGCGAAGCTAAGCTTACTGAAGATGGCAAGCACTATATCGTCAACGGTGAGAAGAAGTGGATCACCAACGGCGTTTGGTGCGATTACTTCACAACTGCGGTCCGAACTGGTGGTGAAGGTATGAACGGTGTGTCGGCATTACTTATTGAGCGCGAGAATGGTGGCGTCAGCACTAGGAAGATGGACTGCCAGGGCGTATGGGCCAGTGGAACCACATATGTGACCTTCGAGGACGTGAAAGTACCAGTCGAGAATCTACTAAGCAAAGAGAATCAAGGGTTTAAAGGTACGATTGTATTCCACAATTCTGGAAGGAAAGCGCTAACGCTTCTTTCAGTCATCATGACAAACTTCAATCACGAGCGGATAGGCATAATCATTCAATGCATTCGGTTCTCCCGCGTCTGTTATGAAGAGTCAGTCAAATATGCTCACAAACGCCGCACTTTTGGCAAAAAGCTCATCGATCATCCTGTCATCCGCCTCAAGCTTGCCCACATGGCTCGCCAGATCGAAGCCTCCTACAACTGGATGGAAAATCTGATCTACCAGTGCAATGTCATGCAAGAGACCGAGGCAATGTTAAAGCTCGGCGGTGCTATTGCGGGCCTGAAAGCCCAGGCTACAGTAACCTTTGAGTTTTGTGCTAGGGAGGCAAGTCAGATATTTGGTGGACTTAGCTATAGCCGTGGTGGCCAAGGTGCTAAGGTCGAGAGGTTATACCGCGACGTCCGAGCTTACGCAATCCCCGGGGGCAGCGAGGAGATCATGCTGGATCTCAGTATCAGACAGGCTTTGAGGGTGCACAAGGCTCTAGGGATGAAGCTGTAGAGGAGATATGATATGTATAGGTTGATGCTCGCCAGTTTTTGGTGGTCGGAGGTCGTCCTAGGATACAAGCAGCGACAGAATCTGATTTTTGAGGAATGTTGAGATATAACTCCAGCTTGAAGAAGTCTCATAGTCTCATATAGCGTGAAGCAAGCTTATCGCCTGTGGCCTTTTGAGGCTGAAAAGGGGTATCATCTTGCGCCGTAGGGCTGACAGACCGACAGACCCTACTTTCCGATTCGATAGACCCCAACCTGCCAGCCTCCTAGGCATCTCACGATCATGGACGCCCTCCGCAACACCGTCCAACCCCTCACCCACTCCCTCCCCGCCCCAATCCGCGACTTCGGCATCTCCCTCATCGGCCCCGACTGTTACAAAAACCTCGTCCTCGACGTGGACCTCACCTCGACACAATGCCTCAAACTCGCCGTCTCCAAAGTCCTCGGCATCGCCACAGTCGTCGGCTCCTCCGTCGTCAAGGTTCCCCAGATCCTCAAGCTCCTTTCCTCCCAGTCCGGGGCCGGAATCTCGTTCCTCTCCTACGCCCTCGAGACTTCGGCGATGATGACCACCTTGGCCTATAGCGCACGCAATGGGTTCCCGTTCAACACGTACGGGGAAACGGCCATGATCGCTGCGCAAAACGTCGTCATTAGTCTGCTGGTGCTGCGGTATACGGGTAAGACGGTTTTGGCGGCGGTCTTTGTGGCTGCTCTGGCTTCGGCGGGTTACTCGCTGTTTAATGAGGGCGTGATTGATATGCAGACATTGACATATGCGCAAATGGGAGCGGGGTTATTGGGAGTAGTGTCGAAGTTGCCGCAGGTCTGGACGATCTATAGTGAGGGGGGCACTGGACAGTTGAGCGCTTTCATGGTGAGTGAGGGCTGTGAGGCTGGTGCTTATTGGTTCGGTAGGGGTGGTAGTTAATTTGGGTTTGTGATGCAGGTTTTCAATTACCTCTTTGGAAGTCTGACGAGGATATATACGACGTTGCAGGAGGTGGATGATAAGTTGATTCTTTACGGATTCGTTGGAGGCTTCGTGCTCAATGTAGTTTTGGCTGCTCAGATGGTAAGGTCCCGTTGCGTGTGAAAAAGCAAACACTGACAGCGGAAAGATATACTATTGGAACATTCCAGCGACAGCATCGCATGCGGGAGAAATGGGCCAGAAACCAGCCGAGATCGCTATGGGCTCCAGCACTGGAGCCTCGACCAAAGGGAAGGGACCCACGACGCGTCGCAGAGGATAGCTAGCCAGCCGCTTTCATTGATCAAAAGTACCGATTCATCCGATATGATCTCCATTCTCCATCGCCTTAGTTATGACCGTCTGCAAACACTCAGCTCCAACAGACCTCCAACCCCAAAACTTCCCGCACCCCGTTCTGCAACAACTTCTGCACCCACCCCCCTGTTCCCGTCTTAACAACAGGCTCACATCTCCCCAGATCGGATTCCCCGGCACCACTATCCCCCAAATCCCACGCATCTTATCCCCGCAACCAGTCCCACATTCCCTCTATGGGGCAGCCAACTTGCTGTACCCCTGGCTCCATTCTCACCCAATCCACCCATCCCTTCTTTAACTCTGACCCTGACTCTGACTTCACTCGAAGACAGAAGCCGCACAGCATCTTACCACCCCACCTCTATCCTCTACTATTCCACTATTCCCCTGCCCATGACAGCAGTCTACACACCCCTCAGCGCTTCATATTACCAACGCAGCAGTCAAAGGATTTTATGGCGGAGACGACGGAGTTGCTGTAGGTCTTCGTGAAGATGAAGGCGTTGCGTCGGAAGGGAAGCAGTCGCGGAACGCGCTGATACTCGAGAAAGCGTGTTTGGCGCGAAAAGGAACATGGGGGTTTCAGCTCCATTACATAGCGATAGCGTTATCAGGGACGAGACAGCACGTATTTAGAGAAGAGATAGAAGAGACCGCACGACTGTTGACATGAAAGAGTGCGGAAGAGCGAGAAGCAGAAGATGTGGAAGAGAGGAACAGTCAGAGGGATCTTAAGATCAGCAACGGGGAGAAAACTGATAACGGCGGTAGAAACACGTATGAGAGTACTCAAGGAGATAAAGTGGTCCTCGAAGGTAGAGATAAAAAGTCCCGCAACTTTTGATAAATGATTCCCTGGTCCAATGATGATGATACCTTGTTCATAAACTTCGAGGTTCCTCAGAGACTTATCCCTTTCTCCAACGCCTTGGATATATCCATTCCTACCTCATGCAGCTATGCCATCGATATGGCGGTTCAAACTCCATAGAAAGATTAAATGCCGTCGGGATAATCCTGGACTTGGGACCTGTGTCCCTGTCATCACTTCTTCGGCTCTTCCCCTTTCACCAAGAACCGCAGCATCTCATCCATCGACAGTGGCATTCCCCCTCCCTCTTCAGGCTTCTTGTGCTCATGGTCCTCCGCCTCTCCGCTCTTGTCTTGCTGCTCACCCTCTTCCTCGTCACTCTCGTCCCTCAACCCCGTAACCACATTTTCGATCCCGCCTTCAATCTCCTCAAGAGTATAGTCTCCACCCCATTCATGCTTTCTCGCTTGCTCATTGGCGGCCATGCCCGCCCATTCCCACGTTTCAATGACCTCGTCCCCTCCTCTACCCTCGTCCCCCTTAACCACCTCCTCTCCAGCTAGCCGACCTTCTTCGACCCAATCCTCAACATGTGGCTCGAATTTCTTGCGTAGCAGTTGGTTCAGAACCGGCTCTTGTTCTCGACCGGGAAATGATGGCAAGGGATAGGCAACCAGGGAAGAGAGGAGCGGGGCGTTTGTGGTAAAGTGAGCGGAGACGGAGGTGAGGTTTTGGGATATTATTTGGAAGAGCGAATGGAGGGAGGACCTTGGGACCCTTAGCTCATCTTGCGTGCCATAGTCGTGTGTTTGATGAGAAGAAAGCAAGAGCCATGTGTGGTAGATTACCAAAAGGACTGCCTACCATGGTGGAAGAGGTTCTATGGTATGGATCTGTTGTTGCAAAGAAGCTAGGGAGCTCGTAAGTTGGGCAAGGCGCTGGCGCGTTTGTTCGAGTGTTCTGATATCTTGAGGTGATAGTGTTGCCATTTCTGCACCTCTGGATCGGTCACTCTATTGGTTGGTGCAGATATGAGGGGGCGGGGAGAACGATATTTGCTGTCATCTTTATTTTCGCTTCCAAATCCGTCTACACCCTTTTCTTCCATCCCATCAGAAATTTCATACTTTTCAGTGTGTGTCAATGATAGAACCTGGATGGCTATATTGGCGAGTTACATGTATAACTATGGCATCACGCTTTCTTGACTGATCAAGCGGGCAAGCTGCAAGCTCTCTATCTTTTGAGCGATCTTGCGAGCCCCTGCCAGGTTCTCTGAGTTCGTGGTATTGACCACGTCTCTCCTTCTCCTCCAGAAGTGCATCATTTCTGCCGCTCGCTGTCCTTCGCTTCTACAGCGCTTCTCTCAATTTCTCTGGCAAAAGTACTCGGAAAGATGTACCGGCAGGACATTGTTTAAGAAGCTCAACGATGACAACAACGCCCATACAGCAATTAGGGGACTCCATCAAGCGTTCTTAAGGCATATCATCCAACTTTCCGGCTTTGACCTGCATCCTACGGATTTTTTTTTTAGCTCTTTATATTTGAAGAAACAGTATCAGGGCAGATTTCTTCTGCTCCAGAAAGGCGAGCTGAATCGTCTGTATAATTGATTTGTCTCTGTATGCTCTTTGAAATGAACATATTCTGATTTCATGGATGGTCTGTTCAGCATGCAAGACATCCCTATTTTCATCTCCAAACTGGAATGAAGCTTCCTCGACCGACAATTGAGCACGAAGGAAGACATTGGGTTTCTTTGTGGAACCCGTATCTGCGTGTAAGAGTGTTGATAGCTCACAGATGTTGAGGGATTCATATATGGAGAAAGCCGCGGAAATGGCCACAGCCTATGCTAATGAATCGTTCGCAAGGGCATTTCACAGACGTTCGCTTTGCATGACTCTAGAAAGAGCCTACGGCCATCGTGACCTCAACAAGCCCATATGGACAAGAACCCTCCTTGTCCCAGGGTATCAAACCGACAAAAATCACCTCGGAGGTACGCTGCGCCTCATCGTCCCATTAGACCGCAAAATTCCTTGCGCGCCAGTCATATCATAGTAGTCTCGGGGCTTGGTACAGATTAGCGAAACCTCGGCAGTCTAACATACGGTACAGCTCAATGCATCAAATGGGTGTGATAGGTGCTCCAGGAACTAATAATGGAATCATTCTTCACCAAATAGGGCCGTTGCAGCCAACCGCTTTCTTGAAAAAAGTTTCAGCTCTGTACCTTGCAGTTCAAGCTTCGGAGTCCAAGCTTTATTTACATGAGCTGAAAATCCTTCAGAGTTTGCAATGCCTCTCTTCGAAAAATTCCAATCATGTTGTTCGAATGACACACTGTCTCTATTAGCTATCCAAGCCTACATTGTCGTCTCTCTCTGCAAGAATGTTCTTAATACCCATTCACTCTGTTTTGCTGATGGCGTATCCATTCGTACAATTGGTCCATGGTAAGAGTTTGTCTTTCGCTTGAACGTTTGTTGGTCCTTGTTGCTCTCGCTCATCTCCTAAATTGCTGTGGTTAATGCTCACCGACTGCTGTCTACAGGAGTTTCAGTGGTCAACGAAAGCTCCCACGTGACCCAGCTGCCTTCCAGCCACGCCTTATCATCACCCCTTTGGTCCTCAATCAGCGCAGCTTCTACCAAGACGACGAGCGGCAATACCACTACTTACTACGGCTCTGACGACCTTGGCGAATTGGTGCCATGCGCAGGACCCACGCCTCCACCGGGCCTGTCGTTCCCTATCGAAACGGTAGTAGAGAAGCTGTCTGCCATAGATGGCCCCACTACAAAAGCGGTTTTGAATACGGATATTCCCAATTCCTGGTTCTGGACCACTTCCACTTACACGGCAGCCACAACTGTATACACTACCTGGACTAGGCAGCAGGTTCCGCAACTAAACCCTTACGCGGGAGACAGTCGGCCGTGCTGTGGGATGTGTACGGTGTATTTCTCGTTGGTTGATCTGTGGTATTGGCCAGTACCAGGAGCCAACACAGCTTGCTTGGACAACGCTACAACTTCGGATTCAGGTACAGTTACATCGCCAGCCGCAGTATATCACAACAATACTGTTTCGACTGCGGTAGGCCCGGACGGCTTCACTTAGTATGTGCAGTCCAGCTTCCTTACAATCACTGAGCGAGATAGCTGACCCAGACGAAGCACCTCACCCTCGATTTATGTTGCCTATCATGATATCAGTGCATCAAACCGGTGTGGTCAAATCGGCGTTAGTGTCCATCTTGCCATCATTTGACGGATCCCACAGCTGATTCGGTGCGCAGCCTAAACATACCTCCGTCACATTGTCTTTTGCACCTGGAAGCCTCTACACATTGGATTACGCCCCGGGCATATTTGCTGGCCCTTATGGCGGACAGCCTAAACCCTTTGATCTGAGCAACCTTCCGTGCCCACCACAGTCAGTGCTTGACGCACAAGAGTCGGCAAATCAAGTTGGCTTCAGCCTTCCAGCTCGTCCCAGATACGCTCCTATCATTGCGCCGCCACCCGAAATTCAGAAGATGGAACCTGCGTGGGAAGCTTGCAAGAGTCAATTTGCCTTCGACCCTCCCCGAAGCCTTGTTCCGGCTTCCGCTCTTGTCCCTTCGCCAACTCCAGCGAATCAAGCTGGACCACAATGGGCGCCGGCAATGCCAAGTCCATCGATAGAAGATCCCCCAGCACAGACTGAAAGTGGAAAAGGTCCAGCAGCAGTAGGGCCGTCCAGCAGTGGTGATCCTTCCCCTAACCTTCCTGATACGGTGGATCCGCCCAATACCAAAGAGCCTAATACGGAGGGCAAAAAAGGAAATGCAGCAGAACCGGATTCGCCTAATAACAAAACACCCGCTGCGGATGGCAAACATGGAAATGCAGCGGATTCGGATTCGCCTAATAACAAAGCACCCACTAAGGATGGCAAACAAGGAAATGCACCAGAACCAGGGAATTTGAATGTGGATCCGCCTTCTCAGCCTGAGGCTGGGCAGAATGATCCAGAGAAGCCAAAAGCGCCGGAGCTTGCAGACTTAGGCAGTGATGGCATTGTCCGGCCGATACCAAATCCATCAGTACTTGAGATAGGTCGCCAGACCTTCACCGCTCTTACCAGCGGCGGCTTCGCCGTAGCAGATACAACCTTGCAAGCCAATGGCCCCGCAGTCACAATACAAGGCGTCTCCGTATCTCTTGATAAGTCTTCAATAGTAGTTGGATCTTCGACTCTGGCTCTTCCCACTGAAAGCGGAAATGGTGTCCTTACCGCGGCAGGTCAGACTTTCACACCATTAGGTGGTGGTAGCATCCTCGTGAATGGCAATACTCTCTCTGTGAACGGGCCTCCGACTACAGTATCCGGGACTGTTTTATCTTTGGCTTCGTCTGGCCTTGTCGTAGACAGCCAGATATTTGCGCTCCCAACGCCTGCGCCAGAGGTTATGCCCAATACGAAGAATACCATCACCTTCGCTGGTCAAACGTTTACGCAACTTAGGAGCGACGCTGTTGCTTTTCACGGAACGACTCTGGTTGCCAATGGACCTGTCGCTACGATATCTGGCACCGTCATCTCACTCGCATCATCGAACTTGGTCATTGGCAGTCAAACGTTTGCGCTTCCTACACCTGCGCCAGAATTTATGTCCAATGCGAATAAGATCATCACGTTCGCAGGTCAAACGTTTACGCGATTTGGAAGCGACGCTGTCGCTTTTCATGGAACGACTCTGGTTGCCAATGGACCTGCCGCCACAATATCTGGCACCGTAATCTCACTGGCATCATCGAACTTGGTCGTTGGCAGTCAGAATTTCGCGCTTCCTACACCTGCGCCAAACGCCTTCCCTAGCGCCGTCGTTATAGACGGAACCACACTGACTGCTGGAGCTTCCGCGGTGATCATCTCTGGTAACACCCTCAGCCTGGCCTTTGGAAGCTCAGGTTTGTACGTCGCTGGCCATGGCTCGGGCAGTTCGACTTTCTCGGTACCCATGACAGCAGGAGAATCAGCCTCGATGGATGCAGAAGGGCATCTGGTCGTCGGTAGTGGTGACGTCGGAGGCCTGGGCTCAGCGATCATGCTTGGATTTGGCCCTCCAAACGGAGCCGGAACGGCGAGCGCAACTGGCAAACGTATCGCTACGACTCCAGGAAACTCTTCCAATGCCACGACTGGTGTCCTCGGCTTCACCGGAAAAGGGAGCAGGTGCTCCAGCCTCCATGTCGTGGCTGTTTTTGGGCTTGCGCTTTGTATCAGTCTGGCTATTCTCCAATGATTCTGGATGGCCTCAGTATCAACGATCCTGAACGGACAACAGGCTAAATGCGGTGACCATCGCTTTGGCTAAACATCGCCCAGAAACGCTGGCAAGAGGCCACCTGGCAGTCACGATTCCGTCGACGACTGTACCCAGGTCTTGACGGACTCCCCCCCGGATCTCGCAAACACAAGTCAGAGACGGGATGTGATAGTGGGATACACCCTTCTTAGTGAATTCTATGGTGCTAGTGATGTACCCCGTCGTGTGGCTATGGAACGCGCACATTTCTTTGCTAATTCCTTTGCCGATCATAAGCGTATTACGTCCTCACCTTTGGGCCCCAATGTGCAGTTTGTCGATGGAAGCAGCGGCTGGAATAGATGTCAGGTCAGACGTGGACTACAGCCGAGGTAGCAAGAAGACCGGTGTGGGAAATTCTGAGGTGTCCTACGAGATTATGACAAGTGATATGCCTCTTCCAATGACAATTTTTAGGGAGTAGCCAGTAGTAGAAGTCTCAGCGATGCTTCTGTGATTATTGCTGTGCCATATTACAACGCCTCTACGTGTCTAGTCAGGCCCTAGGCCATAGGTGGATAATCTAATATAATAAGACATGAAGATGGCGGCTAGGAGCCTTTTCAATTCTTGTCGTGCTCACTCGTCGTCAGAATGGTATTCGAATTCATGTGGCAGCTCCGCATCCTCCTCCCCTTCGCCGCCTTCATCAAGCGCGGTCAAAACCCCAGCTGCCTCAACTGCACCGGTCGGTTCGCTTGCGGTTTCCCTTTGGGCCCTTGCAGTATCCACCCGATCTTGTGACGTTTCCGGTGCGGTAGCAGTCTGCGCGGGCTTCTTGGCTTTCTTCAGCTCCAAGAGCGTTTTTGGCTCTGAAGGCTTGGTGTCATTCAGCAGTATCACGCCACCCGTCGGTTTCTTGACAGGTTCGTAGCGTTCATCTGGGAAGCTGACGAACTTGAGCTGTGCGGGTAGTACTCGAGACATGTTCTCGAGGCCATAGCCCACTTTCTCCTTCTCCATCTTCTTTTTCAAGCCTTCAGGCTTGTCTGACTCCTTGGCTTCTTCTTCGTCTTTCTTCTCGCCATCGCCCTCGGTCTTGACAGCCGATTCGTCAGTATCCATCTTGTCCCCAGCATCTGCTTTTGGCGCGGTAGGAGTCTGATCGATGTCCATGCTCTCGCGTCTCTGTTGCTTCTCTTTCTTTTGCGCTCTACGCTTAGCTTGGGCAGTTGTTGAGAGCACGGCCGTCTTGACTTTCTCTGGAGCATCCTCAGTTTTGGTTTCTTGCTCTGGAGGATAATCGAACAGGCTCGGTCGAGTCGCGCTGTGGAACTTAAAGCTGGGAACCTCGAGGTCCTGATCAAGACCAATAACGGAGGTTGGAGTAAAGCTCAAGGACAGGAAGTGTGTTAGCGGGAACCAGTACCAGTACTGAGTGAATACTGCCATTCCGACGATACCAGCCATGTTCAAATTACCGGTTTGGGTTTGGAGACTTATTGTGCAATTGCGGCCACCAGCATCAATGATACCTAAAGAAATGGCACTACCAAACTTGGTCATTGCATCTTCATGTCTATCGCCGATGGCTTTCTGCAATGTCTTTCGAATAGTGCCGACCTTTGGGTTCATGGCCTCGTTCTGCTGTACCATAATCATAGACAAGGCAATAAGCGCTCCTTGACGCACGAAGTCAGTTGGATCTTTAATCATCGGCTCCAGAAGGTCGATGGCTTCGTCTAGACCAGTACCTGCGCAAGATATACCCAGCGCCATTGCTGCGCCGTATCGAACATGTGGATTGTACGACTCTGACAGCAGTTCGACCATACGAGGCACGCTCTTAGGCTTTCTGAAGAGGATGAAGCCGAGACTCATGACTGCATATCTCCGTACGTCATCGCTAACATCGCTGACCGCCACATGAAGGAGCTTTCGAACAGCCTTGTTGCTGCCAGTGCCACAGTAAGCAAGCGCAAGAGTTTGAATGCCTCCGTATCGAAGAATCGGATCTGGGTCGTCCAACAGGCCGCTCACTAATTCATCGGCCCCTTCTTGCCTGCCGTACATGATGAGTGCCATTCCAAGACCGAGGCCACGGACGATCTTTTCATGCTGGGTATCGTGGGCATACTGGATCATATCCTCGAGGGCCTTGATGTTGCCAGTGCCCAACATTATCAAGCCCATTGCAATACCTACAGCTTCACCATTTAAAGCAGAGTCGGTGTACAAGACACCTTTAAGGTCTTCGTAGATGCCCTCATCGCCTGTGGCCATGCCAGCAACACCTAATCCTAGGGCACCACCATGTTGCACGACTTCCTCAGTGGCCCTCTTGAAGTGGTCACGAATGAGTTCCAATGCAAAGGTCTCGTGGTTAGCGTATATTAAGCCCATGGCATAAAGCGAGCCTCCCTGACTGTAGACTGAGCCAGTATTTCCACCCTCGACGGTATCCTTCGGCAGGTATGGCTTCAACAGTGTCTGCCCATTGCCAAGGTCACCGCGGTGTATCACTCCAAGCGCAGCAGTAGCGGTAAACTTTGACCAATTGACCGCTTTACCGAGCCAGTCGAGGTTGTCGCGGAAAAAGTTTGCATTCATGGTACCAGCGTTCATGAATCCACACGACAAAGTGACTGCGGTATGGAAAATCGAATTTCGTGCCTCCAAGCTATCTTTGAGCTTGTTGAGTATGGCGACATCCGCATGGTTATTTCTGTAGAGAAATTCGAGATTCAGTTGGATGGTTTTTGTCCCTGATAGGATCTCGCGTATTGAGCCAAACGCTTTCTTCGCATCCGGACCAATTGGTTGGGGCTTTTCCGCTGGGTTGCCCAGCGAAGAACTTGGAGCAGCGGCATTGCCGTCTGACTCTGACAAGAGTTTGTCCGTCTCTTGAGCATCATCGGCTATTTCCTCATCCATCTTATCTACACTATCTGTAGGCTGGGTGACTGTTGGCTCTGGGTCCTTCGGAAGACCTTCCCTGACCTTTTTCAAGAATTCCTGAGAGCTGTTGTCGTATAGATCAAAGGCAATTTGGTAGGCTTCAGCTAGGCGGCGTGGGCCGCCAGTCTCAACCAGATCTGCCAAGAGCTTCGATGCCATCGAATGCTCGTTTAAATAGACAATGCATTTCGCTATCGAAAAGACATCGGGAGAGGGAACATCCCGCAAAAGATCGAGGATGAGACGCAGTAGCTTAATTGAAGGGATATTAGCCAGGATATACACTTTCAAACTGACGAAGGAAGTGTGGGTTTCCTACCTCCTGGCGCAACCCGCGCTCCTGGACCACGTCCATACAGATTCCCAGTAGGTATTCCAGTAGCTCTTCAGCCTGTCCAAAGCCATCTTTGGCCGGCTTGTTCCCCTTCTCATCATTGCTCGCACGGAGTATAGCCCGCCGAATGACATCGAACTTGCGTGCTTCTACCGCAATTCCAACCACTTGGCGATAACGCTTTTCCCGGAAACATCGTTCGAACAACTGGTCTATTACCGCCTGCAAGGGCCTGTGAATCCCTCGTTGATCTGCTAGTGATGGAGGTAGAGCGGTCGTGGGGGCAGGGGCACCCGCCGGATCGAACGTGTTTGTACTGTCTTGGCGTGAAAGAAGGGATTTCGATGGGAGGGTCGCTTGTGAGAAAGGCATCGTAGGGGACGCGAGACTTGCTGATGTACTTGAGGCGCCATTTGTAGTCGAGGGGAAGGCCGTGTTGAGTTGAGCTGGTGGCTGATTTGAGTCATTCGAGAAGGCTGTGTCGGAGAGAGCAATGTAGGTATCAACGCATTTCGAGATGATCGTATCCTCAAATTCACCCTCATGGCCTAGGTCGAACAGCTTGCCCGCACCGAGGGCAAACACCATGCTTTCATTATATTCCTGGAGATTGTAGTAGACCTTGGCCGCGACGAGAGCGGCGAGTTCCCGCTCCGGGAACTCAGGATCTTCGTACAAGGCCTCGACCTCGCCCACGGATCCAACGACTTCTGTCCATAATGAGTCGATCTCTTCGTTCAATTTCCTCAACGCGAAGATCTGAAGCTCCGTGTCCGGCTCGGATAAGAACCCCACCACACCGGCCGCTGATGTCAACCCCACCATGATACTGGTGCAAGACTTAGTTGATGATATCTGGCAAGTCTCGTGTGAGGACGGCGTTTATCCGGAAAGAGAGCGAGGAATTTGAGCTGATTGGGTATACGAAAGACAGACAAAGATTGCCTTGATGGTGGCGGACTTGAGTACGGCGTTAGAAAGAGTGAAAGGTGAGATAGAAGGAAGACGAAGAGCTCTCCTCGTCGAGTCTGATGAAATGGTGAAGGCAAGCTGCTACACGTCAACTCGCTCGTCGCATGATTTAGCTTCGTGCCAAGACGCTAGTCCGTTTTCGTAATCTCTTAGTAGTAACTGCAACGGCGATGAAGCCCACCGAAAGCTGCAGACCCTGCTTTGTGGAAAGCATGGAGACAAGATATACCCTCCCAGACTTTATCATGATTGATACACTTACATGATATACAAATTTATCCTCCAAGTATTTGACGATCACTCCGCGCGAAGCGCACACGACCCTCTCTCGGAATGTATGATTAGGGACTGAAAGAATTAATAGCGATCAGGGGCAACACTACTACAAAAGGCTATTAGGAGCTGGCTCCTTAGACGTACGGTCTTTGCAGAGGTGTCCTTGACACAGCGACCGCCGTTACACAACAGGGTCCAGTCTCCTCTCAATAAGGATCTCCACAAGACATCATCTCTGACATCCATACGGATACCTGTTGGATGTGCTACGGCTTCGGCCCGTGCTTTAGGATTGATATACGTTGTGTGAGACCTAAAGATTTGTTGCCCCTGGAGGAATTCCGCTCGAGTGGTACCATTGGAGCCTGGAGGGCATATTAAGGCATACCGGGTCGAGGAGGAATAAGCTCAATTGGCAGCCATGGACATCAGGTCAATAATAGACACAGATGATGCACCTCCTTCTCGAGAGCTGTCTGCGCCAGGTTCAATCAATCAAGAGTCTAGACCCCGTCAAGCTGGTTATACGAATCCTCGTGAGGCTCAAACGCAGATCTATCATGAACGCCGTGACGGAAGGCCTCCGCAACCGTCGCCTCTACAAACGCCAGGACACAGCGATCATTGGGGAGTTGGACCTCCGTACAGCGTTGTACCCTCACCATACCAACAGACGCCTCCTTCTAGCCTGAACAGCGGTCAACATCTGCCTCAGCACATCCCAGGCCACAGTCCGGTACACGCTCCTCAATATTCCCAGCGTGAGAACTATCCAGCTTCAGGTGGACCCATGAACCGTTCATTTGGTCCATCGACACCACTCAGCCAAACTCCCACCACAAGTACACCTGGCAGTGCACACGGCTACTCTAACCTCGCACGTCCAAGCTCGTCTCACTCAATACCTACCCCTAATTCCGCGCAACAGCCCGCAAGCTATCTCCGAGATTCACCACAGGCATCACATACTCAGACAAGGGCCTTGTCCCAGTCACACACAGGGCCACAGTACATGAGCCAACCGAGTACGCCTTTAGGGCCCCCATCTACGCTTCCAAGGTCTAATTTCAGTCTCCGTCGTGAGTCCCCGGGAAGTTACAATCGTGAGCAAGCTTTTCCGGGAGTAACATATGGTCAGCCGCAAGCTGCGTCACCTTCTACAGCCACAGCTGGATCGCCACAAGGGTATGGCGTTCGGTACTCACAGTCAATGAGTCACGAACCTATCAGTTTGCGTGAACGAGAAAGAAGTCTGAGTGTAAGCCCCAAGACAAGACTGCCCAGCCTACCAAGCATGAACTCGTCAGAAATGCTTGCATCTGAAGCTGGCAGTTGGAGCGAACAAGTCGCGCCTCCCAAGCGCAAAGTAGAAGCGAGTTCGCCGGACTTGACAAGTGTACGTGAGCCAACAATGAGCCGAACACAATCGATGCAATCTCGAATGTCTTCTATTGGAGTAAATGGTTTGCTTAATGCAGCACCAACACGTGAGCCGCCGGGAGGATTGAATCGCTACTCACCACCCGAAACTCTTTCAACACCCGATATTGAAAGTAAGAGTACATCTTTCGATTCCATACCACACACCAATACTTCTTCCGGACAATATCATGCAAATCTTCCTTCTGTGCCTCAATTGCCGTCCAACGTGAATATGCTACCATCTGCTAAGGTAGAAGACTCCGTTCTAATTAGCTCACCATCGAGATCGACCAGGAAAAGGGCCCACGACCAAGGTCCGGCCGATAACGAAATTAAGCGACCCATAGATCTGGAAGAAATTGCCTCACCGATAGACACAACTCCGATCCCGTCTCTACCAGCCAAAAAGAAGCCTCGTTTGGGAGATTCGCCGAACAACCCAGTGCCAGTCTCTCTCGACAACACCAACGCCAATCCGTCATCAAACTTGCCAGGCTCTAAACCGGACTTTAAAACGATTTCGGAGAAGAAACAGAAACCTAGCCGCTGGAAGGAAATTCCGGTCTGGGCTCAGTCTGTTCCTAGACAAAACCGCCCTCCAAACGGCAATCCAAGGCGGCCAGGCCCGAGGCAAGTACCGAACGCATCGGCCCCAGCACATTTGAACGGTCAGCCAAATGGAATGCAAGGATCTAACGGCCATCCCAATCAGGCTAATGGTGTACATATACCTGTAGCACAGCCAACCCTTGCGAGCACTGGCCCGCTAGGACCTTGGGAGCCTAGCTTCCTCAACATTATACCTGCGGAGGAGCTGGTCAGAATTGTATCGGATTGGCTGTTCCAAAACGTCGTTCAGAGAGCTGATGTCGGAGTTGGTCCGGCGGGTGGTGGCGCCGGTGGAGGGGCGGTCCTGGAGATTGAAGCCAAGATTGGTCAATTGATTGACAAAAACACCAATGATCGGCTTCGCTTGCCTGTTCTGAACGAGTGTGTTGTCAGCCACACAGATCCAAATATACGGATCGCCTTCAAGAGCTCAATGACCGAAGTAGGTCCATCGCTATCTGCCCTATTCCGAAACCCATACTAATACCACAAACTAAACAGGTTCAACATAAAGCGCTAAATCAGTTCCTTAACGAAGCTGTCCGTCAATCCAATATCCGAGCCCCAGCATCTTCCACTCGTAAACCGCGCATTCCCATGGATTACAAACACACCCGCGAAAAGGACACCTTTTACGAGCTCACGCAAGCCGGCGCCTTGGCACTTCCGCAGTCCATAGCCTCAGGTCTCAACATCAATCCGCGCCACGCTAATAAGTCAAAGGTGCGTATCACAACGGATCAGAAGACTGGTAAGGTGCTCGCAAAGATCATCAAAGCACGCGTGGCAGATATCGACATCTACAGCCCGAGGACACTGTTTGACTGGCGTATCAGTGTGAATGTGGAGATGGACTACAAGGGAGAGATGACGGATTTAGTAGAGCCTCAAACGCGGGATGGAAAGCAGGCCGATCGGAATAAGGATCGTATGAGTTATAAGCATCTGGCGTATCAGATCGATTTGACGCAGGTTGTCCCTGCCGAGGTAAGTGAACAAAAGCTTCGTCGATTAGTCAAGGCTGACAGGAAATGATTGTAGGCAACCTCCAAAACGGAGAAGGAGCATGAACTCGAAATCGAAGTCTCTTCTGAAGAAGTCCGTCGACAAGGCCAGCTTTTGATGAACGGCCAGGTCAGCCAGTATGAGGATCTCATCAGGGGGTTTGTGGATAACGTGAGGATATTGGCTAGGCACTGCCAGTCTTGAGGGGAGAGCGTTTGCTTCAATCGTGAGGCAGAGGATGAATGGAGGACACGAGAACCGTGTTGCGCTGCTCGCTGCTCTATTTTCGGAACGTGTATATAGGGAGAGATATGATACCCGTTCAATGCAAGCGATTTTGGATTTTATGATGGAGTTTGAGGTTCTAAAGGCGCGAGCTTCTGCCGCTTTGACTTGTATATGTGAAAACTCGTCGTGTTGGAAATATCCTTTACTTCGCTGGAAGTGGTGGCTACTACAAGAGCAGTTTTCTACCGGAAACCCAGAAAACAAGTAGCAAACAACTGTAGACCCAGGTACTGTCAAAGGAGTAGATACGGACCATCAGAAGAATCTCTTCTCAACAATGCTCATTGATCTCGAAGAATGTCTTACCCGTCTATCCTAAATGCCTGTACTCCTGCCAGCAAGGCAACGGATTTATCCTAGGAAAGTATAATGGTATGTCAGGCGACGAATATCTGATTAGAAGGAACGTCACCGGTCCTGGTTGGAGGAGCTAGCGGGCAATGGCTACCTAGCTGAACATGAACTTTGCAGTGATTTATGACTAGATGCGGAGGTTTTCTACATAGTAGCTGGCACACCTGAGGCCCCGCTTGCAAGGTGGGCAACAACGCTATAGGAACCGCTCTGCGCTCGCAAAGACGTTTGAATATCAACGCCGGCACGCTTCATCGACGGCTGGATTTCCAGAAGGATTATCAGCTGCTCCCGTTATATACTAGGATTTTGGAAGCAGAAGAATGCATGGATTTGCGGGTATCAAAGTCCGCGAAGTTATAAGCTGTCAATGAGGAACGATTTAGTATTGTACGGGCTAATGTTGGTGTTATGTCAATAGTGGGATGATATGAATCACTTGAATCGCCATGTGTCGCACTTTGGAGTGCATTCGCATACTGACTCGCTGCTGTAGCTCTGTCAGCGAATTGCGCAAAGCAACAGGCCGCTCCCCATGATGTTGACGGGTTTATGTAGCCAGATCACCAGAACCGAGCAAGAAAAGCGGCCGTCACACTAAGAGGAATAACGAAATGCGACCTCACCATCGAGACCAAATCCCTCTTTGCCACCCTGCAAAATCGTTTGCTTCCGGTATCACTCCCTTACGTACAAGCGCATTTTCGGCTAGGAACTCCTTCTGCGTTTCGTCGATGTGTCCAATCAGCTCAACCACAGCAATGTTACGGAGTCGTGCCCGTGCACCGGCCCAGAACGCTAAATTATGCACCTTTTGGCAGCGATTGGGGTTAGGGCGAGGGTTGTTCTCAAAGATGTGTCTAATTCTAATGCGTATTCGGTGACATATAGGGGAGCCGCCGTCGAGTATTGTTCCCATGTAGAAGGCAGAGGACCGCTCAATATGCACACCGAATATTAAGCTAACACCGAAAAGACGAAGTAGTTCACGTGGACTCAGGTCCAGTTCTAAGGACCGAAGCTCCTTGAGAGGTCGAAAGCCCTTTCGTGACCTTTCTTCTGTGCACGGAAAGGCCCTCAACAATTGATGGATTGCGTGAAAGTAGAACGTAGTATGAGCGAATAAGGCTGCAGTCACCTCACGATTGAGTTGCTTACTGACACAAGAAAGACGCATATTTGGCGTCGCCAATTGAGCATACCGTCTTGTCGGCCACAAATTCGCAAAGGGTATGGCGATAGGTCCCATGGCGAAAGTCAGGATTAGTTCTCTTAGCTCGGGAGGAAGCTCCAGAAACCGAAAGCCATTGAAAGACCACCATCTTTGGTAAACCAACCCTCGCAAATCTTTGGAATACTCATTGAGCCACCCTTTACGAGTGGAGAGAGACCTCCAACATCGAAAGTGATTGCACAGATCGCTCATCTTTGCCTCGGCTTTGGCGACTCCAAGGGTCTTAAGAAGATGGGTGAGCTGTTGAGACTTCAGTCCTTGGCGTACCATGATCCTTCCGGGAGTAACGTCCCACGACAGCGTTATTCTATTCCATTGACGCACCGCAGGGTTCTGCCATATGTGAACCCTGAACGGCTCTAATCTTGGTGAGCGGAGGCTGTAAAGAGGTGTGTCACATGAACCTCCTTGAAAACCGGGCACGGAGCCACTCGCTGGTAACAGGGTGATCGCATTGCTGCATTCATTGACGACTACGGCGTTGCGCGCTCGAACTAGCACTTGGGCTGCTTCCAAGACGGTGTCTTTTCTGCCGCTTGGTTTCGTGACCGGCCAAGGGTCGCCTATCATTTCCTGCGGAAGACGTTGGGCATCATGCGTTGAACTGCATTTAGGACCTTGGCTTCCGCGGCGCCAGCGGCCTTCCATCGCTATCGGTTCCTGTACTATGGGATCGACCAGTGAGGGTGTCGGTGGCAAAGACAAGTGATTTTGACCTATTTGAAGGCGTCAATGAAGAATGAGAGGGGAAAGAATGCATAGAGATATTAGAAAAGTAAGATAAATAAGAGAGAGTGAATACTTAGCCTTATGTGTTGAAAATATCTCAAAACACGCATGTGCATTTTTGTAGTCTTCCAAGTGGGGTCACGCCTATGGAAACTACCCCAGCACGGGTCACGTACAGTGGAAAACAGCAGATTTGAAACTCAACACTGGTGTTACATGCGTACAGTCAGTAAGGGATATGCCATCTTGAGTTTGAGGTGGAGCGCTCTTTGACTTGGAAATGACGAGGGTGATGATTGGGGTTTGGGTCTAGCGTTTTATTACACTAGTACTAGAACTAGCTCCGTATCTAGCTGGCCGCCCTCAATACCATCTTGATGCTTTGATGGGGAAGAGATGCTCGAGATATCAGTGGCATGTCATTACGAGCTAAAGTTTCCAGGTCTCGCCTCCCTGAGACTCACCAGATATGTGCAAGATGTCTGCTGCGCCTTAGAAGAACGAAGACGATCAAGCGTCCATTCAGCGTCTCCCTAACACACAATGAACCCATTGCTGCCAGTCCCAAGCTTAGAAAGTTACTACGAAGAGAATACTTCTCTGCCAACAGCAGCATTGAAATTTCCAGGGGTCAATGGCAGACGTCGATCCCGACGTACAAAGCAGCTGGAGCCACACGGCCACCCATCGCAGAGGGCGCATCTACCACGACTTTGGGAGATACATCACAGGGTCAGTCCCTCCCTGAGTCCTTAATTGACTCTCCAGAACTTCCACACCGAAGAAGGAAACGCATGAAAAATGAGAACAGTGCAGAAGCTCCTCTTCCTCTCGATGCATCGTCTCGCCTCTCAACTTTATCCTCGACCATGCCCGCCACATCTCTTCGCCGACTACTCACGACCTGTCTCTCCCTCTCTAAACCGCGCCTCTCCTTCTTAATTGTCTTAACCACAGCGACGGCATACTCGCTCTATCCTGTTCCAGCGCTCCTCTTACCATCGTCCACCGCATCTCCCTCCCTGTCGGCTTTGACACTCGTTTTCCTCACTTCGGGTACTGCACTCTGTTGCGCCTCGGCAAATGCCTTGAATATGCTGTTGGAGCCCAAATACGATGCTCAAATGAGCCGGACACGTAATCGACCTCTCGTTCGTGGTCTTATAGGCGCAAAAGGAGCTTTGATCTTTGCAGCCGCCGCTGGAGCTCTAGGGGTAGGGAGCTTGTGGTTCGGCGTCAATCCTACTGTAGCCTTTCTAGGGGGGCTAAACATCGTGCTCTACGCTGGAATCTATACGCCTTTGAAACGGGTTTCCGTTCTAAACACATGGGTTGGAGCTGTAGTGGGCGGCATTCCTCCGTTGATGGGCTGGGCGGCAGCAGCGGGACAAAGTGCTACAGGCAGTGGAGAATGGAGAGAACTTCTATTCAGTGAAGGGAGCGTTGGTGGATGGCTCCTCGCTGGATTGCTCTTTGCATGGCAATTCCCACATTTCAACTCACTGAGCTGGCCTATACGGGAGGAATACAAGAATGCGGGATATCGCATGCTCGTGTGGACGAACGGTAGGATGAACGGCCGAGTGGCACTTCGATACGCGATACTTTGTTTCCCTATCTGTGCGGGCCTGTGGTGGTTCCAAATCACGGATCAAGGATTCTTGATCACAAGCAGCATTGTCAATGCATGGATGGTCGAAGAGGCGTGGAGATTTTGGAGAAATGAGGGATATAAGGGAAGTGCTAGGGGCTTGTTCTGGGCAAGTGTCTGGCATTTGCCGGTGGTCATGGTACTGGCTATGGTGCATAAGAAAGGGCTGTGGGAGGGAATATGGAAGCGGCTAAGCGGTGAAAGCGAAGATGAAGGCCTTTGGCTGGATGATGAAGAGGTACAGACTCGTGATAACGATGGACATCCGTTACGCTTGGCTAGAGCCCTTACCTCCAGCGGAGCATAATTCGAGCATTGTCATTGGCAGACATCAGTCCCGCTATCGGTAGTCCAAGGTCTTCTGAGCATTTCGTGAACTTGGTCTTTCGGCCACGTATTCCAGAATAATCCCTGACGTCCATCGACTGTGCACACTGGCCGTCGTGTACCTTTATCTCCCAGATTCGCTGCATTGTGCGCATCCAGCGAGAAATTCTGCTCTCTGCATCTGCTCTACACTAACAACGAACATCTTCACACTACTGGAACCTCAATTGCCGCTGCTACTGGGTTTTCACAGTGGGAGCTTTGGCTCCGTGGTTTTGTTTCGCACGGCTGTTACATTTTTGGTATCAAGTGCTCTCATCTCTCTCTCGACAAAAAGAAAAACAGCCCCCTCAAAGCCAGGGAAGTATCCCCTTTGCTGACTCTTCCGCCAGAGCTCCCTCTACTCATCGTACGTCACCACTACACCGCAATAAGGTATACCCCAGCAACGGCTCCCTCGGCTGCAAATATTTCTCGATCCTAGCATCGTTCTGGTGTAATAGCAGTCTCCCAATTCCGACCACCTTTCATTTACTTATTCTCTGTGCTGGAACTCAACCTTTACAATATGACCTCACCCTAAAACTACCCTCCTCATCTTCCCTACCCCTACCATCTACCCTCTATTCTGACCCAGAACATCCGGTCAATTTAACGAATAGCAGCACACAGCGCTCTTTTCTTCACCCGGCGGTATCTACTTACACTAAAGAGTGGCTGAAAATTAGGTCCTACCCAACTGAATCATCAGCGTCGAACCTTGCATTCTTTCGAATCTTTTTTTTTCTCCCTTTTTTGCTGAGTATTTCTTTACCAGTGTTCTAAAGACAGTGAGCGAGCGAGGAGTGGAAAGCTTCGGTATGGGATAATGCGTTGGGGGCGGGGGCGGGAGAGATTGTGGAGGGTGGCGGGATAGAGAATGGGTTCGAGATTGGGGTGAGGGTTTTCTAGGGAAGATGGCTTGCGGTGGGAATGCTGATATGTGAGATAAGCTGGGTTGCCGAAATATACAAGGGGGTCGAAATGAGGGGATGCTGGGTCCATCGTGCGATTTATTACGTGTGCACTCGATTGTGAGTTGGCGTGCGTATATGGGGATATGATAATGCACATGGTGGGAAGGAAGGGAAGGAGGTTAAGGTAAAGAAACCGGGGGATGTGAGAGATATCCACGATCTGGTAGGAGAATGAGAGAAGTTGTGTAAATTTGTGGAGTATCTACTTAGTTGCGGAGGGCGAGAAGCTGGCCCCAAATATCTACTCGATACTTCAGGCCGCCGCTGTCGCACGTCTATAATACATTGTCCACTCTCCGCTATGGCTCAAAAGCAGGCGATCTCGATCCAGCTTGCCAGGAACCCCAGCGCTGGCCCTTTTGGTCCCTTCATAATTTCTTCCCACTCCGCGAAGCTCAGCCTCCCAGGCCCACCGCGTTCTTTATCCTCTGCCTCAAGTATGTCCATCGCTGCATAGTACATTAGTGTGATGGGTGCCACTGGAGGAGCATCGTCACCGTCATCAGAGTTCTGGTCTTGACTAGAGTGGTTTTTGGACGGAACGCCGTCCGTGGTTACTTTGGATGGAATATCCGGGATTGAGGTAAAGGCGGAGGTGAGGGCCGGAGTATCCTTGGTGACACTAGCCGAAGGTGTTGCGAGGCTATTGGGTCTATTTTGGGGCAGTGTCGGGTCTAGGGTTGAAAATGTGGGTGATTCTGTATGGCGACCCTGCGGTGAACAAACGGATTCTGAAGTTGCAATTTCGCTGGTCCCATCCAACCCGAGATTTGAGTCACAATCCTGGTCCTCATTGGGTCTATTCTGTGGGAGTGTTGGATCTGGTGGTTGTGAATGGGTGCTGGAAGTGATGGTAGGGGAGGCGGCAGCGTAGCCTGATTCAGCAAGGAGGTCCTCTGGAGGCTTCTGGGCGATTCTCCCTTCTAGAGCTGGAGGATCGGCCTCGTGGAACGCAGTGACTGAGCTATGGAGGTCTTCCAGCGCTTCGGGAGGGAAGAGTGATTCGGGATCTTCGTTGGGTGAAGGTTTTAGCCCCCCTTCATCTTGAACGACTTCTTGTACCGAGTCATCTTGAGTCCCACGGAGGATCTTCCATAATTTCTCTCTTTCATCGGTAACCTCTTTAGAAGGAGCACCACAACCGCCGCAAAACTTCCCAGGCGCCAACACACCCTTACCACAACTGGGACAAACAATCGGCGCCTTCTCAGGATCCGTCGCCGTAGGCTCCACTGCCTCTGCTGAGGGTTTTCCACATGAACAAAATCCACCAGCCCAGATCCAGGACTCTACTCCCGATTCCTTGCAGCGAGAGCATTGTTCCCCGGTTTTACTGTCTAATTCGCCTGCTTCTGTTTGGGACATGAAAAAGAAGAATTCGCTAGCGCCGAATGCCTCTCCACTCTCCTGGGTGCCCAGATAGCCCGATTCTAAATTTTGTTGTTGGATTCGCCATCGCTTCTGGTAGACATCCAGATGCCTTTTGATCGTCCTAGGGTCCTTCACAGAGGCGATAATTGCTGCCCGGTGCCGATGTCTCATGCGCCTCGTACGGACCGCCTCAAGCGCTAGATCTTCTCCCAATCTGAAGACCGGATCAAGCAGCTCATTGAGTGCTTCTTGTGTGACTTGGTAGAGCACCTCCCGACCAACGTCTTTCTCAGGCTCGGGTACAAAACCGCCCCAACGCTCGTTGACGGGAATACTACGTGACGATATTGAAGTTGCTCTGGATCGAGATTCGTGTTCATCATCAGTGCCTACGTCGTCCCGAAAGCGGACCTTTGATGACGAGCGCGACCGACGTGAAGACGACGACGGAAGAGACTTGCGTTGCTCGTCTGCCGATTCTTGGGGATCCGGGACTCTGATCGCGTCGCCAATGAGACTGATGAGCGAGTCAAATGTTGCAACAAAGTCAATCGCATCATGCTGAAGCGATCCGTATCCAGACAAGTCTTCGGCGATTTCTCTACCACCCCACCCGTTGAAGATCATCTGAAAGACATCATTCATCAACTTTTCTGGAGACTCCAGTGGCCAATCCATAGCCTTGATGCATTCTACTAAACGCATACGGAACTCATCGGCTTTGCTAGATCCTAAGACACGTCCGAGATCGTCCTTTCGTGACTTATCATTCTTGCGCAGTGAAGTAGCAGTGCCTTCGTTTTCGGATTCAGGCTGTTTTTCTTCTTTAGCAGCGCCTCCATCGTCAATATAGAAAGACTGCCTCTGTTTCCTGTTGCGAACGGCAATACGTCGGACGAATTGGCGTTCTTGGTGCTCTCTCGCGACTCTCTCATGAGCGGCGCGTCGAATGGCGTCTTGATCCTGGACGCTAGTTACTTCTTTGAGCTCTTTCAAATGCGGAAAGACCTTGTGGAGGTCAGCACGGGTAATGGCCCCAGGAGGCCAATTATCGTTCTTGATGACATCTCCAACCCATGGCCCAATGATTCCCTTCCGTTGGACGTGCCCAAACCTGGCCGCTTCGATAGAATCAGCGAGTACTTCATCGGGATTCGCCACATCATGATCTCTATCATCAACAGCCCCCCCAATATCGTCGTAAATCTGATAGTCGCCATGCTCATCTCGCCTTTTACCCTCATCTGTTCTCAAACGCTCACCCGGTGGAATAGTGCCAGAAAATGCGGAGCTTATGGGCTGACTACCAAGGATGATATCCCTCGCTCCATTTTCGGAGACGTCGTCTTCCATTCCATTAATCATATCGAGCGTGAGCTCTTTGGTAAGCGCATAGTATGCTCTGAACATTCGCAGAAAGTCTCTACGGTCGACAAAGCCGTCATTGTTGATATCGTAGCTTTTGAAGATTCGTTTCCAGCGTTCATCGGGGTTTCTCTTAGTCAGAGCCGCACGTCCATCGATGAATTCTCGGAATCCGATCAATCCATCATTGTCCATATCGTAGAAAGAGAAGGCGCGGTCGTAAATCAAATTTGGGGGCGGAGGGCGCGTTGACGTATTTGGTACGAAGCACTTGTCAAAGGTTCTTCTGTCAATTGCCAGGTTGTATTCACTAGGGTCGTCGTCCCACTCAGTCGCTGCCAGACATCTAAATTGTTCCCAGAGAGCCTCGATTTCCACAGCTTGATAGTCAGTATCCTTTTTGATCTTTTCCATGACCTCTTTGGGAATGCTGTGAGTCACGGTGGTTGGTCTGCCAGGATACCAAACGGGTTGAGGCTGCCTTGAATTGCCAAGAAAAGGCGCTGGGATCCGGACTTTGTAAAAGAGATGGGTCTTTGGGTGTGTCTGCAGAGCTTCGCATTGCTCGCACAGGTCGAAGTCTACACAGTTGGAGCAACGATACCGTATGCCCTTAATAGGCATGGCATTGCAGCTGTTGCAGGTGACTCCACGATGGACGTAGCTTTCTTTACGTGCTTGCTCCTCAGCTATTCGCCAGAGAAGGTTGCCCAAATTTTGACCTTCTTTGCTGTCATCTTGGCCGTCGATGGTCCCACTTTCCTCACGCCAGGAATGTTCGCTGTCAATGTCTGCCACGGTCTCCCGTCCTTCGAGAGCTTGCATTTCCGAAGCCAAGTCACCGATGATGGGATCCTGCTGATGGGACTGCCCTTCATCAGAATCGCCTCTACGTCTAGATTCAAAAAGCCGCTCCCATCGCTGAATACGTTCAGTAAGTGTCCCAGCTTGGTGCCATTGCAAGACATTAGTGACATTCTCGGCCGAGAAGCCTCCATTTTCTTGGAGTTGAGTGACGATCACGCCTCGCTGTTCGTCTGTGATAGGACTTGGTGCAATATGCTTCCAGAAATAGAAACACAGGAAAGCTTCTTCTAGCTCTCTTCTGATCGTCGATGCCTCCTCATCGCTAGCAGCACCACCAGCGACCTCTCGAATGTTCTGCTCCAAAGGTAATCGACGACGTAATGGCATAACGATGATGTTGGATGAGGAGAGAAATACGTAATCGCCGAAAGTCTCCTCTTCCACAGCCGCATCTACAAGAAAATCCAGAGATACGGGCACGGTGCCCCAGGGAACGTCCGGTACGTATCTCGATCTCTCGGTACTCCCAGGCATTAAAGACTCAGAGACACCAGCGCTTGGTCTTCGGCGTGGTGGACGATGTCGTTGCCTACGCGCATTTGAGCGTTGCAGCGAGGCTTTCGGTGCCGGCGATGAAGACCATATCTGCTCATGGATATAGTAAATGGTACATCCAGCGGCAAGTGCTGTCAAAGCTAGAATAGCAGGCCGATAGCGGGCAAGTGAAGGCGGCGCCCAGCTTGAATTTGAGCTTGCCATATTTGCCGAGTCCTATGAAGATCGTAATCTTGAACGATTTTAATGATACAAATCGAAGCCTAGTACCTTATGAACCATCATATTGTCAAGATGGGCACCTATTGATGGAAAGGGATAGAGACAGTGGGCCCGGACATGGAGCAAAACGAATGTAAGAAAAGTATAAATTTGATAGGGCTGAACGTTATGCATTAGTGTCCGTTATCCTGCGCTTAACGCTTGAGGCGGATGATCTCCAATCACGATTACGAAGTCAATAAAGGACAAGATTGTTGTTGGCACCCTCAGACACTGAATTACTTTCTAGCTAACCGTGTATCGCGAATAAAAACGGGTCATAATCCCCTAAGTGTTACTGCTGCTACTCTCGAGCTTTTAACGTGAGTGCTTGTCGTATGGACTGACTGCGTAAAAAAAGATTTCTCGTAGTTCCGGATTTGCTTATGCTCGTCTCCACATAAATAAAGCATTGTGAAGATTTGATCTTTATGGTTGACAAGCACTATGTATTATCGTGCCAGAGGTTACTACTATATGCCATCATCTGGGCCATCCAGTCTGTGCTCCAGGTGCTTTAAGATGGCGCACGCTACGTTGATACGTCGAATCGCTGAGGTCCGGAGACAAGTAAGAAATAAATGCTACTTTCTTAGATTCAAGTTCTATCTGCTCTGCTTGGTGGGTTGCCCTTGGCTCGACAATAACATAAATACCCCAATGAGCATCTCGCGTTGGAGGAGTCGGTGGAGGCGGAATACAGGTGTGTTGAGTGAAACTTTTAACGTTGGTACCTGTCATGGCTCTTGGTAAAGTACAGATCTTTCCAGTTCACAAGGCTGCAGTCCATAAAGCAAGAACCTTCAAAGCTTGGTGAGATAGTATGAGTTTAACCCACGCATTCTCCTTCTTTGCTGGTCTAGTTCGAACCGCACTTTTCGTCTACCCAATCTTCTGAACCTCCGAGGTTGGCAATCCGAGTCCTCAAACGTGGACTGGGACGAGAGCGAGGCAAGCAGCGCGTGATTAGAGAATTACGGAGGGCAGGCATACGTCGATGGTCTGTTTAAGTGAGTACCTTAGGATTGTCCTCATCAACCAGTCCTTCAATCCCAGTACTTGATAACCCCTTCCAGCCCCGCTGTCGCCACTCGACTCGTCGTCTGCCTATTCCACTGCACACACGTAATCGCCCCTTCCCCGGCTCGAATCTTATGATGCATCTTGCAAGTCTTATAATCCCAAAAGCACACCCAACCTCCACTATCTCCACTGGAAACCCAGTCGCCACTGGCGCTAAGATCTATGTCTATTGCATATCCACTGGTGTTATGGCCACGGAACTCCTTCTTACGGTTTTGGCGGAAGCGGTCAGTAGCAGCGTATACGACAATCTTATTGTCACCGCTTTGGAAGCAGACAGATTTCCCTGATGGATGAGGGGCTGCGGCTGTAAGGGCGAACATGTGAGGTTCAGCGATGAACTTGATGGGGACAGGGATGTTGAGTTCCCATGCTCTCAAGGACTTGTCGTCAGAGGTAGTAATGAAGCGGCGGTCTTCGTCAACGAAGGTAATGGTGTTGATAGGCCCAAGGTGGTGGTCATACTCTTGAGTCATCTCGCCGGAGCGTGTGTCGTACTGAACTATCTTCTTGTCCGACATGCCGGCTAAAAATTCATGCGGCGATGAAGGGTTAAATTTGATACAGTGGGGTATTGCACCGGTCTTGAAACGGGAAATGCACGCGCCAGTTTCTGTGTCCCAGATTTTCATAAAGCGATCGTATGAGCCACTGATGAACTGTGTGCCAGTAGGGTTGAAATTGGCGTCCGATACGGACTTTGAATGGCCGCTGTAGGTTCGAAGAAGCTCGCGGTCGCGGTAAACGTCGAAGATCTTTATCTTGGCATCCGCAGAGGCAGACAGGAGCAGATGATTTGTGGAAGGAATGAATCGAAGAGCGTTGATCGGTTTTATGCCATGCTTCCAAGTATGTATAAGCTTCCTGGATGCCGATTAGTACCACTGTCGGAACGAGCATCATAGAAAGGGACGTACTTCGGGTGAAAAGTTCTCTCGAGCCCTTGTTCCTTGTACAGGTCGATATCAATATCCCTTGGAGCATGCATGTATGAACGTCCCTGGTAATCGACCAGCGATGTTCCATGGAATTCCGTGGTCTCTTGATTCGAGCGATCATCCTGGTAGTCCGTAGCAGCCTTGTTCATAGGCGCCATGTTCACCGGAGCGACCGACTCGTCTACGTATTCCTCATCACTTGCCAGCTCCTCCTCAATTAGGGCAACGTTATCATCGTATTGGACCTCCTCTTGATATTTCGCCCAAGGTCCCAGATATCGTCCCTCTCCGTCAACTATGCTGGGGTCTCCTTTGGTTTGTCTTTGCCGCTTTGCTCTCGAAGGTTTCATTTGGACAACGTCTCTCCCTCCATACTTTTCTGCGCTTTCTAAATCCCCCACCAGAGCTCCAGTTGCATTAGGCTCCTGTGCATATCCTAGAGACTGGAAAGTGCGGTGCTGATTTGTGAATGTGGCATCACTGATAGCAGCTTCTTCAGCATAGCCTGTGAGAACGTTTTTCCTTTTCAGAGCATTTCCTTCCGTAGTTTTAAACGGATTCGTAGGGCCTTGAAACGGGCGTGCAAGATCTGCGTAGGGAACGTTGTATGTGAGGGCGGTATCGGTGGGCTTAGCCAGCATCATCTGAAGTCGCATGGGATCCTGCACGATGTTAACATCATAGCTAAAATCTGGGAGATTGTAAGACCAAACATCTAGTGAGACTTCTGGGGCAGCGACTATCGTGCTTGCGACGGTCTTTCGCGTTTCTTGCCTTGGAGGAGAGGGCTCCTCGTCGCTGGAGGCATAGTCTGCGCCAAGAAGAGCCATGACTTGGAGTTTGAGACAATTGTGAAAGGGAAGGTCTGGAATAGATCTGTTGCAGCAACCTGGCTCACCATTAACCACTACAATATGCCGGAGTTTAGCCGCTTGATATAGTGGGGATTAAGGGGTATCCAACTTGATTCGAATGTGATGCCTAGCAACTGGCATTTCTTCGAGAGAAAGATATAACAGGTGACATCCATGTACGATGAGACTATAACAAGAGCTGACAATTATCGTCTTAATTCTCTCTTATGAAATACACTGGGTATCCATCATTACAAATAAGATTTCACACAAAGTGACGATTCCAAGATTCTCCTGCTGTACAAGAGCTCCATCATCTCACCTCTCATTTACTCAACCCGCTTTCAGGAAGCTGCAATACTGCAAAACCTTTGAGCACGCGACCACCTTCATGCGTTTATGCAAAACACAGATGAGCCGCTGCCGCTATTAACCACCTTCCCGCATGCTCCGATGTGCCTTCTCTTTGAGTCAATGCGATTCGTCCCTTATCAATGCCACTATCATGCTGTAGAGGTAGAAGAAGAACATAATCAGATGGAAGCCAAGCTTAATGAACGATTCCTGGTCCGATATTAGCCCACGTTTTTCTCATGAGGCGCAGGAAACGCCCAGAGAAGACACCCTCATACCTTCTTATGGACGTTGAGCTTTCGAAATATCTCCGTCGCGTCTAGAAGATGTTGATTGTCATAGATCCTGGTTTTCGGTCAGCTCTATCCTTCTGAGCGCGGTCCAACAACGCTCACTTTTTTGCATTGTATGCGAGTAATGGCAGGTTGAGGACCAGAGCTATCCAATAGCCGTTGATGAGAAACAGGGTGGTAAGGAAGGCGTGTACTGCCGCTTCGGGCACAATGTAGGTATTCAGGCGGTTGCACAGGTCGATAGGGTTGATGTAGTCACTAGACAGTAGTCAGTAAACAGTCATCATGTAGCCTGAGCGCAGCCTGCTCGAGCTAGGACAGAGGTATTGCTTACCATTCCAGATCGCTATACATGATTGTGAAGAAAACTTGTAGGAACAGGTTCACGGCATTTATTAGTACCGCTAGAAGGTACAGCCATGCTTCACCCGACATCATTTGGGATGCGCCTTGCCACTCAGTATAAGGTATCCAGGTGCTAGCGGCGCTGGGTATCCGAGAACGTAAAAGCTTCGAATCGGTATGTTAGGGCCGATAAGTCTGCCTGTGGGACGTTGCCACAAGCAGAGGAGCTTGCCTTGTTAGAGGGAATGTTGTGTTGTATAGTCGTACTGATCTTGCTTTGAGAGGTGCTGCAAGTATGACAGGAGTGTAGTTTCGAGAACCGTTAGGTAGGTACCTTGTTTTCTGGCTGCGGTCTGTAATGCTCCATGATCTGCCTATTCTCAAAAACCACTACGACTTTTAGGGCACCGCGTTTTAGCGTCTCTCACTACCTTAATCTACTACCTACTTCTCTCACAAACACACAAGATTTCGAAGCAGGGCCCTCATTGTTCTCCTGTGTTGAAGCTTGGTAGAACCACATGTCCAGAATATCTCCGAGTATATACAGCAAAGTCTTGAAGCTCGCATATCATGCCGCCCCCTCATCCGCTAGTGGCACAATGCGGTATCCATTCTTCATAAATAAACTCATCTGCTCCAATCCTTCTTCGAGGACACTCGTTTCACAACAAAAGCCAACTCGTACAAAACCCTTGAAATCCTTTCCGTCCCCAAAGCACCTACTTCCTGGGACCAGCATAAGACTCACATCCTCCATCAGCTTTTCGCATAATGCGACATCGTCCACAGGCGATCCCATACGAGTGATCTTGATGAAGGCAGTCGTCCCGGCTACAGGTTTTATCCACTCGCAAGCCCATCGATGACTTTCCACGAATTTTTCTAAGATCTCCAGATTTCGCTTCGCGAGCTGTATGTTCCTGGAAAGTAACGAATGTATACAACTGTTATCCAAGGCAAATGCCGCTATATGGTCATCAAGCTGGCTTACGCTGATAGTTGTATAATCCCTGGCTTGGGCGCAAGCTTCTATGATCTCAGGGCTTGTAGATGCAAGCCAACCCACTCGTATGCCTGCTAGGCTATAGGCCTTTGAAAGCGAGCCGGTAGCGATTGTCTTTGCGTACCCGAATGAGAGGACAGAGGGGGGAAAGTCTGGGGATTCAGGCGAGATGGAGTGGAAAAGGGGGCGGTAGACTTCGTCAGCCATGACTGTTATATCGTGCTCCTCAGCAATTTCCATTAGCAAGTCGAGGGTCGCTTTAGGAACAATGGCACCAGAAGGGTTGTTCGGGTTATTGATGATGATCATTCTGGTATTTGGACGTATCAGAGTTTTCAGCTCTTCGATGTCCAACTGCCACTTTCTTGATTCTTCTGCTCGCCAATAGTCCACCTCGGCTCCCAAACTCTTAGGAACTTCATACAGTTGTTGATAGGTAGGATACTGGCATATCACGTGGTCTCCTTTCCTAACGAGGCCATAGAAAACTGTCATGTTTGCAGCAATTGCACCAGGAGTGATTAAGATATTATCTGCTTTGAATGGCTTCTTGGCGGAGTAACGATTCGCCAGGGTTGTGCGTAGTTTCTCAGAACCACGTATGGCGGCATAAGTAAGCTTGGTCGATGTGGACCATATCTCGCTCGATTTGTCCTCGGAGAGGCCTCTCAGATCATCAAGCGATATCGAGGCTGCGCACGTTTCTGCAACGTCGTATTTAGCGTGAGTCTGATGCAGGTCCATCCACTGGGTTGCGAAATATCAGCTCGTGCTCGGAAGCATAAAACTATATTGAGCGAACGCTAGCAGCAAGACACTTTAGTCTCCGGGAAGCAATTTTCGTGCAAACAGATAGACCTCAGGTGACGGCTGCAGAACCATTCCTACTGCAAAGGGCTAGCGGTTGGAACCTGAAGATGACATTGAATCAAGCATGACACTGAGATACTCTACCGAACAGCTGCTGACTGAAGCATTTTGCACTCTGGCCGATAGTCGCAAGGACACGTAGGACAGCCAGAAAATCAGAAAATCAGACCCCAAAAGACAATGCTTATAAGCTTACCTGCTCGACCGCGAAAGGCTTAACTTTAGCGATAGTCATGATTATCTACCTTATACAGCTTGACCCCATATAGCTGCAAGTCAAATGTTCAAGAGCTGCGGACGATGAGGTTGATGTGTAGGATGACAGGTCATGCCTTAACAAGGGACCCACGGACCCTAGAGAATAACGCTTGTACTTCGTAGACGGTTCACCCCCACTCCAGGCACCTAGGATTGAGCTAGGGCTAGGTGACCGGAGTGGGGGTTTGGCCGCGCTGGGAGGAACCCTTCTAGATCATCTCTCTTGGTCCATCACCAAATTGGATTACAACAAATACTTGCACGGTCCGGACTCGAGAATAATCTCTTTAGAATACTGCTAAAGTAATGTCTCGTAGCAACTTTTCGTTGCATAACCCTTTCTGAGGTCCAGAATCATCAAACTCGGAATGGGCTATCTTCCCGCCATATTCTTCATTGGGGCTTCCACTGCAGTAGCCTGGTATGTAACCAGAATACAGCGCCGACAACATTTAGCTCGTGCTAATGGGTGCCAGCCACCAAAGAAATACCCCCACAAAAACCCTCTCTTCGGGCTCGATCTGTTCTTCCAGACTGGAAAATTGTTCAAAGAGAATCAGTATCTGCCCGAACTTGTCCGGCGTTACCATGAATATGGTAGCACTTTCGAGACCAAGTCCTTCGGCTCGTTTGTTGTGAACTCCATTCGACCGGAGAATCTGCAGACCATCTGGGTGTCAAAATTCAAGGACTAGGGCGTGCAACCTGTTCGACACCCGGCTCAAGATCCTTTCTGCGGGGTTGGTTTCATTACTACAGATGGCCCAATATGGGAGCATTCGAGAGCATTGCTCAAACCTAGCTTCAACAGAGCTAACATGACTGATTTACCCACGCTGGAAAGGTATCTACTTTTGATCATTGATCGTATCCCGAAGGATGGTTCTACAGTGGATCTTCAACCGCTTTTTTTCAACCTTGTGAGTTCTCGGGATAGCAGTGGTGTCAAGAAAGACCATCTGTTGAATCTCCTGTTAGTACCTCGACACCGCAACCCTGTTGCTCTTCGGCGAGTCTTTTGACTCACTTTCTGGAAAAACACCTTCCGAAGCGCAGCGCTTTCTTGAAGCCTTCGACTATGCTATGTTCGGTTCCGGATTTCGGATTGCACTAGGTCCACTTAAATTCTTGTTTCGGGACTCCAAGTGGCCAAGGTCGTGTGAGATAACGCATCGCTTTGCAGACTATTATGTTGACAAAGCCTTACAGTGGCGCCAGGAGGGTATGCACCTAGAGAAGATGCAATCTACTGGTGGGGAACTCAAGGATCACCGGCAACAGCACATCTTGCTACATGGAATGGTAGAATAAACAGTGGATAGGACTGAACTCCGCAACTAGATCCTGCAAGCTCTGACGGCAGCACAGGAAACCACCAGTGTCCTGATAAGCAATGTCTTCTTCCTGCTCTCAAGAAATCCAATTGTGTGGCAACGACTCCAGCGAGAGGTTCTGTTGCTCGGAGATCACCAAATAACTCTCGATACCCTCCAAAACATGAAGTACCTCCGCAATGTCCTGAATGAGAGTGAGTCTCCCGAGCAATATAGGTTAGTAGAGAAGCGACTGATATGGAATGGCCCTTTAGCTCTTCGCTTATATCCAGTATTTCCTCAGATGAATCGGGTTTCTCTTACAGACACCACACTCCCTGTAGGCGGTGGTCCTGACGGCAACTCCCCTATTTACGTGCCAAAGGGCACCATGTTCGACACTAGCTACTACGTTCTTCATCGTCTGCATTCTATATGGGCCCCCAGCGCGGAAGTCTTCGATCCAGATCGATTGGACACATTCAAGCCGGGAGCATGGGAATTCTTGCCCTTTGGCGCTGGACCGCGTGGGTATGTCTATTGCGCTTTCATCATTCTCCAATCACACGCAGTCATGAGTCGTAAGCTTTGCCTCGATAGCAAAGACTCTCCTTTTATTGTCCTCCTTTTTGAGGCCTGTCTTACAAACCTGATGTTTTCTTCAAAATGAGATGCTAAATTAAAAAACTATGCAGGTGTGCCGGGCGTTCGAAAGTTCTTACAGAAGCATCGTACGTGATAGTGAGACTGTTGTGAGAGTTCTGTGACATTGAGAGCCGGGATGAGCGAGCGTGGACTGGGCAAGTCCAACTGACGGCGGAGAATGCGAACGGCTGTAAAGTCGCCTTGAGGCCAGCATGAGGGTTCAGGATGAAGGAACTACTCGAGGTTGAGACCAGCATGGAAGAGAAGCGGTTAGCTCTCGAGCCTTTCGTACTGGATTCGTGGCTTTGAGGGAATTCAGCTCATTTCTGATGGATTTGTCTCGAGCGAAGTTGGTTAATCGATGTGGAATGTTGGCATGATATTGCCTGGTCGATGAAGTTGGCACATTTACCTGTCGTTCTCGTTCTGTGGTAATTATTCAATGGACCGTCTTGACCGCTTTTCTGACAGTGGCGTAGACTGCCTGGATATTGCGTGGCGAATTGGTGAACATTTCTTTATTATCAGAGGGTTTCGCTTGGAACGTCTGGCCATAGATGTGATATTACTTTTTCAAACGGGCATTAAGGCTGCGGAGTTTGTGACTCTGAAAGATCTGAGGGTAGACAAGTCGAGACCGAAAAAGGATCTTTCTATGGAAGCGAAGCAGGACTTTTCCAGCCTTTTAGGCAAGAGATTCTGGCAACGGCAGCATGTTTCGTTACTGATTGGGATCACAGTAGAAGAGGCACTCAGACGGAGAAGCTGATTGATGAGGAGATGGAGAGTCCCATTGTGGCTGCGTGTTCAGAAACGGCTCTTTTGTACCTTTGTCCAAGCCGAGCGAGATGTGTTGTGTTGTAGGTGCCTTTTTATGCATGAAAAGAAACGCCGCTTCATGTATATCGTATGCAACTACTAGAACTTCCCAATCATTCGATGTTCCATAGGAGGATGCCGGCAAAGGACGCTACCTTATTTACCATCGTATTAGCGCTCCAGAGGAGGCACTTTCTCTGGGAACTGGATTGCTAATATGAGCGCTTTTGATAACCCGTCGTTATCAAGTGCTGCTTCCCCAATACAGTTATTTCTTATTCATGTCCATAGCCGCTTCGAAGAAGATTCCTTCTAGTACTTCGTAGTCTAGTTACTTATCAAATAGTTAAACTTACTATGCGTGTGTTATTTCGTAATAGAAGAATTTAGGTATTTGTTTCTCATTCTCTAGTGGTAAGAGATCCTGCTAATGTTATAGGGCTCAGACCCAGAGCTAGGGCTAGGGCACAAGCCCCCCCGTGGTCAAAGATGGACCGTTTCCCACTCGCATGACACACCTGCCAACCCTAATACTGCCTTCATCTTATGTTTCTTCGTCTTCCATACCATTCAAAAATTCAAAGAAGGGTTTTGCTATCTTACTGTCCTTCTTCATGGGTCCCGTGCTTTCTTGAGGTAGAAGTCCACCTTATCGGTACTTCCCAAGGCTCCAGCCACCCGCCTCCACTATAGTAGCCCATTTCCACCATGATCATACGGCGGACTGCGCTCATAGCGCTCGGGACCTTACCCTTTGTGTGGCCTTCTCTTGCACTCCAGAATTTCTCAAGGTCCGATCTCTTTCAGTCGACTTACTCTCTATACGACGATCGACCGTCAGACTGTCCGCCCTGCTTCAACTGCAACCTCGAAGCCTTTCAATGTGCACAATTTGCTACATGCAATAAATATGATGGCAAATGTTCATGCCCTCCGGGCTTTGGGGGGGAGGATTGCGCAACGCCGCTATGTGGCTCTCTGGCCGAGGGTAAAAATAGGGCCCCAAGAAGCGGACCGGAATGTGAGTGTGAGGAGGGTTGGGAGGGCATCAACTGCAACGTATGCAAGACAGGTGATGCATGCAATGCGTTGATGCCAGAAGGCAGTGGCGGTACGTGTTACAAGGATGGCGTCGTGGTGAACGAAAACCACCAGATGTGTGATATCACCAACAGGAAAATTCTGGACCAGTTGAAAGAGAGGTATCCGCAAGCCACCTTTTCTTGCAACGCGCAGGACGAGACATGCAACTTCCAATTCTGGGTCGGTCAAGAGGAGTCCTTCTACTGCGCCCTCGATACTTGTTCCTACAGCTCAAAAAATGAGTACGATAGGAATACTACAAGCTATAAATGCGAACACATCAAATGCGCTTGTGTTCCGGGTCGCATGCTTTGTGGAGAGGATGGATCAATCGATATCGGAGAATTCCTGACGGAGGAAATCAAAGGTCCAGCGTCATTCTCATCGATCAGCACTGAGGGGGGAAGCAGTAAAGACGGGAGCAAGTTCGAGGAACCAGCAATGAACAATCTAATCAAGAGTGTATTTGGAGACGAGTCTATCACCTTGCAGTGCTCTTGGGGAGAGTGCCTTTACCGGACAGACGTCCCAGGCTATACCAGGCCAGTGAAGAAGATCAACACGCCATTGATCGCGGGCGTGATTGCTGGATGCGCCTTGTTTGTTGTGTTGGTGATCTTGCTGGTATGGTATCTGTCTAGGAGGCAGCTCAAGTATGGACCTATCTATCTGTCAGACGATTCGGACGACGACTTGGCCCAGATGATGGCCGAACATAAACCAGCATCACTACAATTTGACGACGTCTCTTACAATCTGAACGGGAAGCAAATCTTGTCTGGGGTTCAGGGCATCGCTCTGCCTGGCCAGTTGATGGCTATCATGGGTGCATCAGGAGCGGGCAAAACTACGTTTCTTGATATCTTAGCAAGGAAGAACAAGCGTGGTGTTGTCGAAGGGAATTTCTACGTGAATGGAGAGAAAGTCGTTGACAATGAATACCGAAGCGTTGTCGGTTTTGTGGACCAGGACGACACGATGCTCTCGACGCTGACCGTCCATGAGACCATCATGACGAGTGCTCTGCTTCGACTGCCTCGAGATATGAGTATTATGAGCAAGGAACAGCGTGTGTATGAAGTCGAAAAACAGCTTGGAATCAGCGCCATCAAGGATCAGCTCATTGGTTCGGAAGAAGGTAATGGACGTGGCATCTCTGGTGGTGAGAAGCGTAGAGTTGGAATAGCTTGCGAGCTGGTCACCAGCCCCAGTATACTCTTTTTGGACGAACCAACAAGCGGACTCGACGCATTCAATGCATTCAACGTAATTGAGTGTCTTGTAACGCTGGCAAAGAACTACAACAGGACAATAATTTTCACCATACACCAGCCTCGATCCAACATCGTCGCCCTCTTTGACTACCTTGTGCTCCTAGCAAAAGGACGAACGGTTTACTCGGGACCGTACGCCACTTGCCAAAGCTACTTTGACCGAATCGGGTACGCTTGTCCGCCAGGCTTCAACATCGCGGACTACCTTGTGGACCTTACCATGCATGCTCAGACGGCACATACACCGACGGACGAGAACGGTCCTGCCGGTTTTGATGGAGGTAGCGAAGGCATGCGGACTGTCAACAGCAGTGTTCGCGCCATCAAGTCTATCGCCAGTGCTTCGAACATGAGCTTGGACAACAGCAGCTACGGGAGCTACAGCGAGTCGAACCAACGGCCAAAAAGCAAACGCAAGCAATCGCTAAAACAGCAGCAAGATCGTAAACTCTTTACACGAAAGAAGAGTACCACGGGCGTGGAGTCCCCTTCTACCCCAAAGACTGATGATGAGGCATCCGATCCTAACGACCGCAGAAGCAGTGCAGATCTGATCCGGCTGTCAAAGCAGCAGGGCCAAATACGTCCGCAAATTCTGGATGACCCCCATCAACTTCCACCAGCAGCCTCTGGCACTGGTACTGAATTGGATGATCTTGTCTCGAGCTATGCCAGCTCAGATGTTGCTGGATCAATTCGAGACAATATCAACGCTGCTGTAAGCAGCGCATCGAATGCCAACGGCTCAGCTCACGGTCAGCCCAACTATGCGAAAGTCGCATCGGGTACTATGAAAGGCTACCGACGTGTGGGCTGGATCAGTCAATTCACGATCTTATCGCAAAGAACCTGGCGAAATCTCTACCGGAATCCCGTGTTAATGCTCACACACTACGCCATCGCCATCCTCCTTGCCGTCCTGTCTGGCTACTTGTTCTACGGATTGACCGATGACATCAAGGGCTTCCAGAACAGACTCGGCCTTTTCTTCTTTGTCCTGGCCCTGTTTGGCTTCAGCACCTTGACGAGCCTTACTGTCTTCTCATCGGAGCGACTTCTTTTTGTGCGGGAGAGAGCAAATGGCTATTATTCACCCATATCCTACTTCGCAGCCAAAGTCATCTTCGACATCGTTCCTCTACGCCTCATACCTCCGATAATTATGGGAGCTATTGTATACCCCATGACTGGCCTAACGCCGGCATGGCCGGAATTCCTCAAATTCATACTTATTTTGGTACTTTTTAACCTCGCAGCAGCAGCCATATGCCTGTTCATTGGAATTGTGTTCAAGGACGGCGGTGTCGCGAATCTGATTGGTAGTTTAGTGATGCTCTTCAGCCTGCTCTTCGCAGGGTTGTTGCTCAATCACGACGCGATACCCAAGGAGGCATTGTGGCTGCAGACTGTAAGTCATTGTTTCTCAACTCATTGAAGACTCTTTACTAATGTCTCAGCTTTCAATCTTCCACTACGGCTTCGAAGGTCTCATTGTCAACGAAGTCACATTTCTTACTCTCATCGATCACAAATACGGTCTCGACATTGAAGTGCCTGGTGCATCTATCCTAAGTGCTTTTGGATTCGACAATCTAGCTCTGTGGAAAGATGTCATTGGTCTGGCTATCTTCTCTGGGGCTTTCATTGTGATCGCCTATGTCGCTATGCATGTGTTATTAGTCGAGAGGAGGTAATGGTAGATACGATTCCAACTGTATGCATGTACTCTTACTTGTCTGGATCATTTGGCATTTTGTGTTTGAGCGCCTTTCATATGCGAAGCATTCTTGGGCGCACGTGTAAGATCCCCTTTTTTTCAACCTGCTATCATCCGACTTTCAGTATGGATTGCGCAATGTGTGGAACATACCCGATGACGGCCGCCGATCCCTACGTCTTTTGGGTTGATATATTTTCGTCAATGCATGATGTCGCCCTGTCCCGCAAATCAGAAGCTTAGGGCATCATGCCGTTCGCCACCGCCTTGCTTGAGCCATACCGGCGCGAGCGATTTCCCAAGACGAAAAGACCTCAGATAAGGTAGCTGCGACTCCCATCCAGAGTACCATAATCAACATAAAGTGAACGTGGGTTGCTTTCTTCATTTCTTCCCCATAACTCGAGAACTCGGAGGACGAACCCTTTTCACCCTATAGCCTTGCAAACACACTTCCTCCTAAAATTCACATCGCAAAACCTCATCCATCGCCATATCATCTCGTACCATCCACGACCCTGACCCTCTTCTTCCCCGCCCCCCTCCAACTCTCCCCCTCAACTCTCTCCCAACTCTCTCTCGACACGTCGAAAACCACACTCACTACCGCAAAAATGTCCCGACGCTACCACGGCTTCTTCGGCGTATACGCCCACTTCATCGCCGTCGCCATCGGGCTTGTGGCGCTGATATTTGAGGCGCTGTGAGTGTTTGGTGACGGTGGTGGTGGTGGTGGGAAGTAAAGGTGGTGGTGATGGAAGGAGCGGGAGGATGGAGTGGAGATGGAGTGGGGATGGGTGGAGTGGATGTAGCTGGTAAGGAGGGAGGGGGGTTTAGGTTGGTTGGGCGTGATTTTGATTTGGGATGGATTTGGACTTGGTGGAGGTGGAATGGAGAACGGTAGACTGTTCAAGGGGATTTATGGCGGTACGAGCTGAGATCATGATGGTAATATCATGGGCTGGCGTTACTGGTTTATGTGCAGATGAGATGGGATGAGATGAGATGGACTGATATAATTCACAGGGACAATGGTTGTAGAGCGTGGAGTAGTGGTACTCCTGCGTGTTGAAGTTTTGAGGTTTGGGCAGCTCGTAATTCTTGATCGGCCTAAGGGTCTTGCTTGCGTTGTGACCGTCACGCTACACACGGGTTGTGTTCTCATCCCATAGAACGTGGTCGCCCCGTCGTTGTCGATATATCATAGGCACACTCTCATTGGTTTCCGGCTATTGCGGCGTTCCTATAGATCATCCAATGTTTATGGATTATGTACATACCTCTTCATCTTCCCTCAAAGATGAATCTTACCCGCTATATCCTTCTCATTACATCCTCAATCACCTCCACTGTTCCAGCCTTCCCACCCATATCCGGCGTCAGCAACTTCCCTTCATCCAGATTTGCATCCACCGCCGCGTACACCTTTGCAGCGGCTTCTTCGTGCCCCAGAAATTCCAGCATCAGAGTCGTACTCCTAATCGTAGCAATTGGATTCGCTATCCCTTTACCCATGATATCTGGCGCACTACCATGACATGGCTCCCCTATCACAAAGTCATCACCCACATTCGCGGATGGCACAAGGCCTAAACTCCCGACCAGGGCAGCCGCGCCATCTGAGAGGATGTCACCGTAGAGATTCGGGGCGACGATGACGTCGTATGAAGAGGGTTGGCGGAAGAGTTTGTAGACCATGGAGTCGACGATTTGTTCTTCCACCCCCACTGACTTGTACTTTGCATCGGCAAGAGCGGCCCGAGCAGTTTCCCGGAACAGACCGTCGGTTTGTGAAAGGACGTTGCTTTTATGTGTAATGGTGACCAAAGGACTCGAATGTACGCTCTGAACTCCGGCATCTCTTATTTTCTGCCGCCGTAGGGCAATCTCGCCAGCCATGGACGCTATTCGATGGCTTGCTCGTTCAGAGATACGCTTGATAGCCTCGGCAACCTTGCCTGAGCCATCAGAGGCTTCGTATGTTCGCTCCTCTTTAACGTACAAATCTTCTGTATTTTCGCGCACAATGACCAGATCTATCGCCGTCTTAGATGATGCTGTAGTCTTGACAGGCCTTACATTGGCGTAGAGATCCATTTTTTTCCGCAAGGCGACAATGGGCGAGGAGTAGCCGGCAACTTTTGTGGTTGGGGAGCTGACGGCTCCGAAGAGGGCGCCGTTGCATTCTTTCTTCAACGTCTCGACCGTTTTGTCTGGGAGGGCCTTGCCCGTTTGCTGGAAAGTTTCATAGCCGGCCAGAAGGTCAATGAAGGATAGGTCGAGTTTGAAGGATGTTGCAATGGCTTCTAGTACCCGTCGGCCTGCCTTTGTCAATCAGGATGGAAACCATTGTGGCAGGAAATGGCATGTGTACTGGTATGACCTCACGCCCGATGCCATCACCGGGAATCAACCCTATTCGTAACGATTTGGATGCCATTGGTGATCGTGAGGAGGTTAGAGAAGCTGTTTGGGTTCCTAGCTCCGAGAGTGATATGGGCTTCTGTTTCACAACTACTGTTCGCACGGGCGACAGGTAACGAGAACTCTAAGCATGGAAATGCGCATTGAAATTGACTGTGTGCAGTAATTCTCAGCTCGAATTGATTATTTAGCTGGCGCAACTCTCAGATTGCTGGCAGTAAACTTGAAAATTACTTCGACTCGGTACTTGTGCCAAGCCATCCCTAAGACCCCGGCGTCGCTTCTGACGGCCCGGCGGCTATTTAGGTCTAATTTTCGGCCCCGGGGCCAAACTTCTCCCAGACTTATACCTCGAGAAACATACCTTACCCCAACCATTTATACTACACGTACAACAGCATTCTTACCGTACGCCATCTGCCATCTCATACATTAGGACAGCGTGACATTGCAGCCTGATTTTGCCAATTCTCGAAACTCCATAAGCTCTATGCACAACTCCTGCCACAAAGCCCGATTATTACCGAGCGACGAACATGGACAGCTTGACAGACCGGTTCCTTCTCACACAGGAAGAACGACACGAAAGTTCATCACATCTATTCACCATTCTCTCGAAGCATGCAGGTGGTATCCAAAACAAAACACGCATCTATATATACGTTTCTCGTCTCTGCTATCCCCTCTTTCTGCCTACGACGTACAATCCCCTCCCCAGCCACAAACTCGTCATCTCCCCCTTCCCTCTCCTTTCTCTTTCCCTTTCCTTTCCCTTCCCCTCCCCCCAAAAACATCCCACACCCCTCATAACCGTCTCCCACCCCCCACATCCAAACGCCACACAAGCCCTCACCGTCACCGTCGGCGTTTCCGCCGGACACGAACACGGCACCATGGCCGTCGACGTGACTGTCGAATCCAGTTCTGCGGGCAGGCACAACTCTCTTTCTTTTCGCTTGGCGCTGACGGGGCAGGAGGGCGTGGTGGTGGTGGCGGTGGCGGTAGTGGTGCCGTTTGTGGTTGTGAGGGTGGGGAAGAGTGAGTGGGAGCGGATCAGGGAGGGAGAGCCTGGGGGTAAGGGCACTGGTTGGGGGTTGAGGGTGGTGTATGCCGTAAAGACTCTTCGGCATAGAAAGATCACTGTTTACCTCAGGACGAGCAATGCCATCTCTAAGGCCAACGTGACTGCAAGCCAATTTCAAAGACACAAAGCCAAACACGCTTAAATTAAAACCATCGAGGACTCGGCAGCAAGACATACTGTGGGTCGGGGGGAGAAAGAATAAGTACAAAAAATGTCTCCAATCTTTTATTAAATTTAAAGCAGACACTCAACTTTATATCGCCGTCATGTTTCCCGTTAACGTTAGATTGCTTTCTCTCCTAATGTCGAGTTTCATATGCGCGGCACCTGAGGAATGAGAATTGGCTACGCCGCTGTCTCAGCTCCAGCAAATCTTTTGTTATGATGAGAACGACTATTTCTCGGCTTTTCTACTTAGCAACTCACAGTGACGAACTTCGCTGCAACGGTGTCAGATGATTGAATATGTTGGACGAGCTTAGAGAAATACTAACAGTTGGGCCTTTTCGTCAAGTTTTGCCAAGGTGTAGAGGATATGATATTGACCGTTACGAGAGATCGCAGTCTTGCCGTCATGTACGCTGTGGTGAAGACGAAGTTTGCAAAAGGGAGGCACGCCAGAGTGTCCCGAGCAAAGATTACCTTGCCAAGATCTGAGAAAAATGTAAATAGGTTTACCTTTCGATTCATACTTTCCGACCTATCGGACTCGCTCCCTACTCAACCATCAGCCCAAACACCCTGCTCGAATCGAAAAACCTTAATTGCCCTATCCCTCCACTTCTTCGCGTCGACCAGGTCCCGCTCAAGCTGAGCAATATTAGGATCCCTCGCTCCCTGAGCGCGTCCTCTAATCTGCCTATCCGTCTGCGCAGCTTCATACTCGACCATCTTACTCCGAATCACGTCTACTTTTTTCTGATAATGGGCATCGATCTTGGCTTCCTCCTCGCGGAAGCACAAGAGGCAGAGAGACGGGGCGGTGATTTGCGTGAAGTGGATGGGGATGCGGATGCAGGTTCCTTGGTCGGAATCTGGGCAGTACTCGACTATCTCCGTCTTTCTGTCATGCTGGCACTCGGCGTGTGTGTATTGGACAGCCCAGCACATGATGTTCGATTGCTTGAAATGACAAGTTGTTGCTCTGTACAGCTTCTTTAAGTATTGTGAGGCTGATTAGAAGCGTGAGGATATTTTGGTGTTGCGGAGTAGATGGAGATGGCCAGCAAGACGGCCATAAACCTAAGTCTAATGATATAGAACAGTCAATGGTCATTGTTCCTCACAATGGCATAGAAACGCGAGGTGAAACATGGACTTAGCACACAAAGAGGTCATGAAAGGGGCATACAACCACAATAGAACAGGATCCATTTGAATCGCAATTCCTTTGTTGTGCCGACGACAACTATCATGGGTCGATCGCTCATATCTGCTCGAGCACAATGAGCTTCCACTTGCGGCATTGTGGTATTGTGAGAATGTCTCATGGCATTGGCATGGCCATATCATATATATTCTGCGGGAATTGCCTCTCTCTCTTGATTCAACCACACATCCGTCCCAACTCTTTCGCGGAGCCAGCAACCTCGCCTCAAAACCAACAGGGGTCACCCTCTCAATACGGCTTTAGACCAACCTCACACTAGAGATTTGATACATCGTTGCCCGGACGCGACTATGCCTACAGCGCTTGCGAGAACCACTGTGCTCGAAAAGGCCACGAAGGCTCCAAGACCTGGGTCGCTGTTGATCAGTGCCGGTTCTGATTCTGCCGAATGTGGCCTTTGCGGCAATGCTTTCGACGGCGAGGTCTCAAAATCCACACGCATCGAGTTTCCCTGTGACGATAGTCAATGTGAGCCTTGCGGTGGAATGTGGCGCATCCTGAGTTCGCCGACATGTCTCGCCTGCTATGGAGGCTTCACGTGTCCTCGGCTCGCCAGAGACCAAGCCGATGCTTTCTCGCCACAGCCCGGCGTTGATGCAAATGACACTCTTGAACAGCAGTCACCTCCGGAATCGCAGATAGAGTCTCCTTTCAGCTTCGAAGACAGGTATATGACACCCCATAGTACCGATACTAATCTAGACGACGAAATGATTTCAGATCCAGGAAGCCCAATGAGAGGAGAAGACGATAAAGTCACAGCCGTGAGCGAGCTCAGCGATAAAGATCTGCAAGAGGCACTCACCTTGGCCAACAACCGCGTCAACACCAATTTCAACATCCAAGAGATCGCGGCGGAAAACCCTCTGACCGATTTGCGCACTTGTACAATGCTTCAGCTTGCAGGAAAATTGACGCAATTCTGCATTTCAAAGGCGTCCGACAGCGACGACGACGAAGAAATGAAAGAAGACGAAGCAGAGGATGAAAGCTCTCAGCAGCCTGAAGGTAACGATCTCAATGATACAAAACCCTGGTGGCTCCAACAGCCTGGAGAAACTGCCGAGACAGACCCTCGCCGCTGCATACACTGCGGAAGGACGTTCAGAACGATTAACCACCTGCGACAACACATGGTCGTCCACTCAATCAGCCATCGTACATGCTCAATCTGCGGCAAGGTTCTAGGAACATCAAGCAGTCGGCGAGTTCACGAGAGTAAGCATCGGGAGACTGATAGCGAGCGGGACGAGAGGCTTCGAAAGGCAAGGATTTCAAAACAGAGGGTCCGGGCTGGTCAGAAAGTTGTGGAGCGGAAGCGACGTCAGAGACTAGCCCAGATCTTGGGATAGATCAAGGGGTGAGAATCCCATTGGAGATAAGTAATATCAGGCGATTTGCGTTTCTGTTATCCTTGTTTCTATGTTTATAGCTGTACTCTATTTCCAATCGGCTATTAATCAACTGTAGATGAACTGACAGGTACCGGAGGATTTCTACATCTGTTCCGAGATGGCGAGATTGGCTAGCTAGATTCCATGGTATTTGAAGACCTTATGAAGGATCAGGAAAGGTGTGCATAATGTTCGATATGACTGATTAAAAGGGAGTGATGGCTGCTGCGATGGCGGATTATTTGTATGTGAATGCTTGGCGCCGCCCGTGAAGATACATCCTACAATTCCTCATCCACAAAGTGAAACGTCAACTACTCACCCCTACTGCAAGTCAGTCCAGTTGGTCAATCACACTCTCTCAGCCATGGTGCTTCATCTCCTCACCCACATCTCGAACTCAACTAACATCTCCCCCAACTACAGGCGCCCAAAACCTTCCCACCCCTCGCCAAACAAAACCTCATCCTCACCTACCTGCACAACTCCCGCACCGCACATTCAATCAAAGAGCTTGAGAAAGCTCTCCCGTCCGTCGCCTCCATCAACGGCATGCAAGTCAAAGACTACCTCCAAGCCCTGAGCGACGAAGGCAAGATCCGAGTGGAGAAGATTGGCAGTGGGAATTGGTACTGGAGTTTCCTGTCCGAGGAGAAGAAGAGCCGTGAAAGTGCGTTGGGGAAGCTGAAAGAGGAATTGGCCAAAGTTAAGGGCTCACTGGAAGAGTTGGAAGAGAGAGTGAAACAGGCGAGTGAGAAGAGAGGGGAGGACGATGAGGACAGGGGTGAACTGGTCAGCGCAAAGCTGGAATTGGATGGGGAAATAGGAGTATTGAGGAAAGAGTTGGATGGGTACAAGGATGGGGATCCGGGGGAGGTGGAGAAGAGGCGAAAAGGGATTAAGACCCTGCAGGGTAGAGCGGAGATGTGGACTGATAATATTGGAATACTGGAAGGTTACATGCTGAACTTGATAGGTGGCGATAGGGAGAAGTTGGACGGGATGAAGAGAGAGCTTTATGGAGACGAGTACGTCGAGGGGGAAGGCCTGAAGGAAATGTAAATGTATTGGAATGGGACATACAGTTGCAGACTTGTTCCAATGACAAGTAATGTACGATTACATTCTCTGGCTTGGTCTTGAACCAGCAGCTTTTCTTAAGGAGGGTAAAATGTGACAGGTCAAGGTGGGCGGACAACAAGAGGTAGGCCGGGTATGTAGACAGAAGTTTGGGAGCCAAAACGCTGAGAAGCCGACTTCAGGATTCGATGGCTGCCAATTCCAAAACCTCAAACGGGATTAGCGTACTTCTATCTCGAATTCGGCCGTCGCTGTGCGGAAACCAACCAATCATACTTCTCTCCTTCTCTTTTACACTTCTTCTTGTAATAAGGGCCCAAAAGTATACATATGACGGGTTACTCAGTTCACGAGCACGCTCATGGGCATAACTGAGCGATTCGTTTATCATGCTTCGCAAGGAAGTCGGATAGAGAACCAATTGAGGGGGATTGGATATCACCTGTCGACATGTTATCCTTGATGGGCGATTGAGCCAGCACGCCTTAGGTACATGTACTAACACGGAAGAGGGGATTAAAGGACTCTCAGGATTCGTGATAACGATGCTTCATTGACACTGTATTGGGGTTGGCGTCCTGTGGTTCGTCATTCTTAAACAGAATGAGTTTGAGTTGGTTCACTTTAGATATGGTCATGGATGCGCAATCCCTACCATTCCAAAAGCATCGTGGTCTTAGGTGCCTCCTCGACCCTTAGTGACAGCTTTATATCTTCGTCCATGCAAACTTACCTCGTCTTCCGGAGTGGCTGTGTTGGACTTGATACCAGTTAATATCGTCTTGATCCCAAATGTATCGTAACTATAGCAGCATCCCAAACCAAAAATGGAATTCCATAACGGCGAGACGCGAAGCCGGAGAACTTGCGACCAAATAATCTGACAAGCGTTTGATTTATTGTTGTAGATGACGGCTGAACAGATCCACACTGGGTTCCTTCGACGAAGGTCTTTAGTGTCAACGCACTTACTGCCATGTAGCCTTCATCTGCTGGCCATGTCTTCGCCGCCATAGATCTTAGCAGCTGCCAAGGTTGCCAGCCACATGGTCGAATGCATTGATGAGTAGATGGATAAAGACCAAGGGATTCGATATTTCTCGGTGTTATTGAATTGGTGAACTCATCGGAAAGCGCGCTAGCCATTCAGGCAATGACACCTAGCGGTTTGACAGTGAATTTTGTAGGAGAAATGGCCTACTCCGTATTTCGCAACAACACCCATTCTGGGAATGACACTACCATCGCATGATGTTCTACACAACACCAAAAGCATACCATGTATAATCGTCGCGTACGATCATGTTCCTGCCATCGAAGCAGACAACGAATCCACATGCTCCCTCGCAGGCACCACTATCCAACAGTGCCATCCAGTTTACCATCCAGTCCACCACCCAATACACAAGTACGCCGTCATGGAACTTCCGGGTGATATATCGACGACATCATCTTCACCGGAAAGCAGAGTCTCCGTTGTATCACAGATGTTAAGCCCAGTGGCTTTATCCCATCCAAGCAAAGAGCCAAAACGATTCACAGATCTTCCATCCGAAATGATCCTCCGAATCTATAGGTATGTCGACAGCTCCTCCGAGATCACAGCACTGAACAGCACTTCACGGATATGTTATTGGATCTGGCGGATGAACACGGCGTCTATTTCCAGGGCAGTCCTCTCTCGAAGCATCGACTGCTACAATAGCGCGCTCGAGCTGTTCGAAGTCGAGGAGCGCGTAAAACAGATCCACTGCATCACAATCTCTCGAGACGCGACTCTCAAGCGTGTGCGGGTAGCACAGAAAGAAGCACGAGAAGTTGTCCAGCAAGGGCGCAGGAATGACCTCTGGGATCACATCTCAAGTGACGCTCTCTACCGTGGTACCCTCTATCGCAATGGTAGGCTGCTCTCTGCGGCCAAGGATGCGTCTCATCTGCTCGGGTTAATTGAGAATAAAGTGGTATATATTGCTGGAACATCACCGGATGGCTTCGACCGCCAAGCCGCTCCATCCAGTCAAGATGTCATAATTGCGTACCATGAATTGATGATTCTCGTGCATTTGAAGGAGCTGACAGCGATGGATGATCGCCTGAAGACTATGTGCAAACGAAAGATCCGAAAGATGCTGTATGTGGCGACATACCTTGTCTGTGACTGTCCCGACAAGGACAAGATCTTACTGGGCATCTCACGTACCACCAATTTGCGTGTTATTCCCTGGGGCTGGATAATCGATAATTGGGATTGGGAGTTTAGACCGAGGTGTAAAATGATCGTTCCTGCTAGGAGAGCTTTCTACGCGGTGGCGGATGCGATTGGAGAAGCCCGCATTCCTGACCACATACTCGAAAATCGATCGGGATGTCATGGAAACTGTGAGGAGTTTGGGAAAATAAGCTAAACCAGTGAATGTATGGAGGACCGAGGGTAGGGGGATACCAAGCATTCTCGAGATTTGTAGTATAGAAGGCAGCAAGACCAGGCACTGGGGTATCTTCCATGTATGACAAGGAAAGTCAACAAGCTCGCGGCAAAAAAGAAAGATACGGAATGTCATAGCGTTGTTAGCATATCAATGGAAACACACAGTCGCTCCACAGTCCAGGTTTGAAAGGGGTGTGATGATTCGAAACCTGCATGGAAAAGAATAATAGAACCGTGCTTCACCAATGATTCCAAGTGCTTTGCCAACACAACAGTCTTTGGGCTAAAGATAATCGTCTATTCTTCGAAAGTAAGAGGGAAAGCGCAAACTTCTAAGCGTTTGCACTTGCAATCCAGACTACAGAGGTTCAAGGGGTTGATACGGGGAGTCCTAAGCGGCGCTAGAGTAGCCCTAGCCCTAGCTTCGAATGATAGCCTGGAAGAACCCTGAAATCATCACTCGGGATTGGGCTTCACGGTTGATTTTGGGCCACACAAGCTGGTGAGACTGTACTTGATTAGACCCGGACGTAATATTCAGGCAATCTTATAGGTAGGTGGAACATTGGCGTAGGATCTGGGCGTTCAGGACTTTGGTCCGTAAAACCACATCGCATAAGGCTACTTAGCCAATCGTGTGCTGGGCAATCTAAGCGTCATACAAGACGAGCTAACAAGGGACTATTCCAAGCTTCACTTTACTTCGTAGAAGTACAATTTGTCCTAGATCACGATTGCTATGTCCTCTGCGGTCAAAGCTGTTGTGGCAGGGTAGTCAATCATCCATCATAGCCCAGAACGTCGCCGCTCCTAGAAGCTCTGATGTAAATAGTCTCGCGGTCATGTTTTCCGTGTGCAAAAACTTACTTGTTGTACGGGCATATAACAGACATCACTACATGATGAAGCCAGTGCTTTGGCCCAACATTTGTGCTCTTTTTCCTCTCGCTCGACAATTCCTGCCACCCGCGCGATGCACAGACACCCACCCCGCAGCCCTAGCGAAATTATAGTGTGCGTCGCAGAATTTCTGTAGGGCCAATGGCTGTCAAATGCAGGCCGCCCCAAACGTCAGAAAAGACACCAGAGGCTTGCAGAATGTACGCACGTCCATACTCGTATGATGCGCTTTGACTTGGTGGCGCGTTGCATCGCATGAAATGCGTTTTGCGATAAGCTTATCAGGGATCATCCCACCTGGAAAAAATGCCACCAACAGTTTCGACTCGAATGATGATTTGTGAAGGCGGGGAGGAGGAATGCATGGGATGGACTTGGAGGTGATGTAGAGGTAGATAGTCTTGTATCAAGACTGTGGACACAGGGTTTTTTTTGGAGTCAGTTGAAAAAAAAAAAAAAAAAAAAAGGTCTAACTGATTTCGAAAGTGGCGTTTTTAGAGACGGCTCGGCACGGGTGACTGATAGCTATCCTATCACCTGCCAAGCTGATCCTCAGGGGCCGGACGGCCTTAGGGCTGGATGCGTCTAGTCAAGGCATGATTCCTTTGATTCTGTCTGTTAAAGCTGTCTATGTAGAAGCTATATCATGAGTATGGATGGCCCAAGGAAAGAAGTTCTGTCATGAAATATAGGCGGTGAAACGAATGTGGTGTGATCATCTTGTGATCTTCGCATGGGACTTTCCGGGAGCGATGGCTTAGGAGCAGGAGCCGGTTCCGCCAAGGAATCTGGGACATAGTATTAGGATGGTACCCTGACCAGGGTGCCCCGAAATTAGACTTACGCAGAGCCCGACTTTGTTAGAGAATCACCATTCAGGAGGGTACCCATATGCTCATTGTAGGCATAGTGTGTGATCTTGGAGTTCGAGGCGTTCGTCATAAAGGTGCTCTCAAGCCATTGAATGAATTGGCACTGCGAGAGCCAAGAACGTTAGCGTCATATGACTGAGCCATAAATGCCGGGGACTCTATTGGGCGCAATGAGGGAGACGTACCTCTTCGGTAGCTGCGCTGGCACCATAACCACTTCCCATCTCAGTGATCCACACCTCTGGAATACCATGTTCTTCCGCCAATTGAATCATAGACCCAGCCTGCTCATTCAACATAGCTCCGTTCTGCTCTACCGTCAGTGAGCTACTGCCATACCAGTGCATGCTTATAGCTTGAAACGTGTATTTTGGGCTGTGTGATGCCGCCAATGACAAGAATTGGGACGTCCACTCTTGTCCTCCGGGGTTGGCGATGCCGCCAATTGTGCCTAGCGACACAATGGAGTTGCTAACGCATGGGGTGGCTATCAAGGCGCCCTTAGAGGAGTGGTATTGGGCGACATGATCCTAGAACGAGGTGTTAGCCTGAATAAAATTCCGAAGAATTTGGTAGACATGACTTACCCAACCTGAGATTGCAGTGCTGGGCGTCATCCAGGACTGTCCGGGACTGAGCAGACGTGAGATGAAAAGCTTCACCGCTTTAGGTGGCAGCTAGCTTACATGTCCGGCTCGTTGAACCCAATCAGTTTGATGCCTTGAGGCCATGAGGGTGCAGCATTGGTCCAAGGGTTGAGATCTGTTCGGGAAATGCTCACTTAGCACTTCTGCTAATACGGACAGGGGTATGACGGTATGGCGACTCACGGTTGCTATCCTGGAAGGTCCATAATTGAGGGATGAAGGTGCCTAGATCTAGACCGTTCGAAGAGGCGAGCGGGAGGGGCGACCAATCCACAGAGAAACCGATTCTGCCACTAAAGGCCCCCAAGTTGTTGTTACTATCGTAGACGATTCCGATGTTGGAGCTGCCCGAAGCGACTGCTCGGCTGTGGTGCTGATGCCTTTGTGGATTGAGATGCGGCTTGCCTTGAACAACAGCGTAAAGGACAAAGAAGAGAGAAAGGAGTGATGGGGATTTGGAAAACATGATGAATGAATGAAAGGTATCCGGAGATAGATGAATATGTAAAGAGCGAATGGAAGCTATTGGATGGGCCAAATGAGACTGAATCAACAGTGTTGCAGCAAGAAAGCAGACGGTAGCAAAGGGGGGGTCCATGACGACTTTATGAGGGCCATCGCGATGCTTGTACAGATTGGTGTGACAGCAAAGAGGGGCAGCATAGTGTAGTGGATGTCAGCGTAAACCCCCTTGGAATCCTCCAGCCTAGTTGTCGTGTTGAAACAATGCTGGATAGTACAGATAGCGGGCTTACTCGGTGCAGGCACCCGAGGAGCCATTGTCAAAGAAAGACATGGATGATGATCCTCAACTTATCCGTTTGGGGCATGCCTGTCCCTTGAATAAGATTTGACTACTTCGTACAACCTCCTTCCTCCTTAGTACTGTTCCCAGCAGTGTGGTTCATGCTACCATGCAATCACACGTGGTCAAAAGGTAAAAGGCAAAAAAAAAGAAGAAGAAAAAAAGGTGGGATGGGATGGGATGGGTAGGATTTCGGATGAAGTGTGATTCGTAGGTTTTTTGGAAATTGTAGGATTTGTCCAGCCAAAATCTTGTACCAAGTACCCACTTTTTGTTGAATCAAAAAGTGGCTGTCATCGGGATTCAGCGTCAAGTTGTCAATTGTTCCGGTGGACGCTACAGTATGATTCCCGGGCCGCTTAGCGCGCCGCCACGGCCTTCCCAGTTCCCCAAAATTTGAGCCTAAACCTTTCATCTCGTCTCAACAGTGTTCTGGATTCTTCATAATCGGCAGTGGATTGTTCTACTTCTGGATGCTCTGCTATGTGGGCTTGCTGGCCGGGGAAACCCTGGTGAGCTTCTTTTCAACTTCCACTTCCGTTCCCAGCTGTATCGAGTAAGGGCTCCCACCGAGCTTTGATTCTTTCCTGTGCCGCCACGTCGTGCCCTGCATAGGAGCGGTTGTGGAATCGACATTACGTACCATAATGCGAACCATGTGGAGGAATCTGCTGTATCGGCTGCGGAATGATTCGCGGGTCAAATGCTGTACACGCAGCTGCAGGAGAAGAAGGAGAAGGAGAATATGAAGATCAGTCCTGCAGGCAGATGCTGCCCTATCCATGGTTGCATATGTACAGCCAGCAAATATCCAACGACGATGCATTGCATACACACAGGTGCAGATCATTTGATACAAGGACTGGTTCGCGCGGCCTTCGCCAACTAACGTGGGCGCATTCAACACTGGAGAGGTATAGCTGTTATCATCATTCAAATGAAACATCAACGTGCGTTTCCCCGTGGGGCTCCGCACACAGCCATTGCCTCCATATACCAAGCCTAAGACCTATCCAATGACTGTTTTTAGACTCTGAGTGGAAACCCTCAATCAGTAACCTTGATTGCTTCCAAGGCTTGCAAAAGCGCTCTGGTCGCGTCGAAAAGGCAAAGGTACCTATGCTGGGATCAGGGTTGGAGGTTCAGTATATGGGACGGGCCATCTACTCTTTAGCAAGAAATTTGGGGCGAGGGTGAAAGCGAGCCAATCCCTGTTCCTTAAAGAGGAGTACACGTAAGGAGATTGTGTATGGAGCGGCTAGAGGAATTTCCAGGGTCAGAGTGAGGCCATGAATAACCTTGGCCCTACGTTGAGTCCAGGGTAAGCAGCTTGAGTTTGTAACTCAAGCGCAAGTATCTTGACACAAACGGAAGCTCTCGAGCTCACCCGATTACCTACCTACCTGAAAAGATTCCTCCCAGTGCCTTCACCGGAGCCCGGCGCCAATACATCCGCGATCGTCGTCACCACAGCGTGATCAGCGCTATACCGATTCGAGGTTTCCGTCCTGGCTTCCGTGGAATTTCTTGTCTGCAAATGCACGGAAAAATAATAGTTTTGACTTCGCTAAAGGTTGCTAGCAGGTGTTGCTAATCAAAGCTATTATTACATCCCGTACTCGTACATCCAGCCTTCTACAACAATAGAAGTACTAGCTTGACACCGATTGGTCCAGGGACTCTTTTCTAACTCTTACGTATATGATAGAAAGATACGATAGCCTCTTACGACTTGTTATTGGTGTCTACTAGATTCCATGCTTGGCCGTGCTGGGCTGCGTCTGCCTTTTCGTTTACGACTGTAAACACAGACTTTTCTGAATACCTGAAGATGGCTGCTAACATATCGAATTTCAAACCAATGAAAAATGTTTCGCTTTCCTTTCCGCTGAGGTTCACGACTCCTATCAAATTTTAGCCTTGGCATTCACACTTTCCCACAAAAGCTATCACATTCCTCATATCGCAGATATAGATACGCAATTAGCCCTCATCAGTCTCATCAGCCGCCACACCTGTATTCAGTATCTGCCATGCCATTGCTCTGTGATGTTTGAACGACCAGTATCAAACCACAGCATGGGAAAACAGAGAATTATCTTGCGAAGAAGTAGACAGGTGGGTTTTAGGAACGAAATGAAGCCGTCCAGCCATTGGGCACGCACTGTCTAAGATCTCCTTGCACATCATTGTAACACAAATACTTGACACTGATTTAATGCTGTACTAATTGTAGTGGTATTCGAGTGCTGTGTCGAGTGAGTTTAGCCACCTACCTCACTTATCAAATAGCGATCATTGCAGCTCCAAATCTATCATCTTTTCACACCACCGATTCCGTGTTTTGTGTCACAGTGAGCAAGACAAATTTTCGATCACATACCGCGATTTCAGAACACCAGAAGTAGTCGCAACCTTCAGCCGGATTGCCATGGTCGATTACCTTAGGCGAGCAAGCAACACTGTCAACAACACTTTTCACTCATAGTCATTCCACCCACATCACTTCAATCACGTTACGATAACCAGAATTTATGGTGGGTAGTTACTCCATCTACACGCCCTCAAAGCCGTTGACTTTATCATCGCTGCTCGACGGCTCTTATCATCGACTACCACAGAACACCTCATAGACCTCACACTCGAAAACTCAGTACTTCAGTCAGTGCTGACATCTACCTCTTTTGCCATCAACTGACGAGTTGAGAGACCTCTCGATATGCCTTCCAAAACCTTGACAGACCTGGCGCCGGAGCTACTCATTCAAATTCTCAAATCATCAGATAGCTTTGCCGATGTCACCTCGCTCAGCAGTACCTCTCGCAAAATGTTCATCATATGGGAGACGAACAACGACGTTATTTGCGACACCATCCTGGCACGCACGGTGCCTAGTTATGCACAAGCACGGGAGCTTATGGAAGCTCAGAAGAAAGCGGCAGGCAATGAGCATCCCGTTCTCGGTTGTCAGTCGGCAGTTGACCGAGCGCAATGGATGTTGAAGGGGGCGGACACAGCTGCCAGTGCTTTCGCTGACTTTGAATCCGACGTCTGCATCTCGGATTGGTATGAACCCCCACTCGAGCGGGACTCGTTGACCCTAGCTGAACGGACGGACTTCATTCGGGCTTTTTACCGCGCGGCCAAGTTAGCAACGCTTGGGGAAGATTCATTACCTATTCGGCTACTGTCATCGTGGAACAAGTTGCACTTGGAGCAAGTGAGGGACGTGATGGCTTGGTTGGTGGACTGGGCTTTCAATAATGCGGACGAATATGGATTCAATTCAGGGCTTGAATGGCAACCCCCTGACCGCCCTCACCCATTTACCGTCGGCGTAGAAAAGGACGAAAGTTGGGCAAAAACTTGCACATCCTTGACCGAGCTCTTTAGAGACTTGTACGAGCTCACATCCAAGCCGGACCAGGCTTCAATAAGCGAGGTCTTCTTCTTCCCCTCCATAGTCCGTGTACGCTACCCAGACGAGTACGAAACCAACACCGGCGCCCCTCTGGCTGACCTCCTCAAGCTGGCTCGCGAGAAAGGCACTCGTTATAATGTTACATATAAGCTTTCTGAGGCATAAGTACAGGGAAAGTAGTCTATCGGTGAAGGCAAGACTCTAAAGAATGGATTTACGATCGGACCATTTTATGACCGAACAATCTCTCTCAAAAGTCGTCAAGGTTTAGAAGGACCGGTCCATACCTCTTGCGTTTCTAAAGCATAAGAGAAACATGCTTCCGTAGATCAAACATTCATGGCAGCGATCAGAGGGCAAGAAGAGTATAGAGGGTTTCTAGTTCGCTGACAGTACTCGATAAAAAGCATAAATTACCAGCTTTACTCCCTGAGCAATTACAAGAACAGGACGACCCTGTACTATACCCAGCGAGATGGTAATGACAACGTCCAGCGCCTTGGCAGTCGTATAGTAGCCTTCCCAACCTTTAGGCATGTCGGCTAATCGCTCGACCGTTAACGTGGCCGTCACATCCTTTTTCTGACTACAACATCCTTGAATCCAGGCCAAAAATTGCAACAGACTCACCGATAGCGAGCACACGAATCGAAGGTTCGGGACAGGAGGTTCAGATAGAAGAGTGCGCATTGACCAGAGACACCTCTGATCTTCCACATCCACTGTTAGTCCTCAGATCCTTTCCTGACGTTCGAAGTGTTTCGCAGTTAGGAAGATACTTGAGTTCCAGATCCCCTCTGCGTAACGCTCGTCCGATCTCGCGCCTTAGCATCCTGACAGAGCGCTCGAAATGATTTCGAGCTTTCACTTCATTTCCCTGTAAGGGGAAGGTCACTGGGCCGCTTTCGTCGCTACAGGACCAGGAATCCGGCAAGCGTATCGAGCTGCCTTTTCAACGAGTAATTGGAGCATTGCCGGGCATGGAGACCGCAACGCTCTTCAATTGTTGAATAAACAAACTGGGAAAGTGGACTGCTCACACGTCAAGGTTCAGTATCATTCTGGCACACTTCAATGCCGTTACATGTATGTGCCACTAAAAAAGAGCACGTGTATTACTACCCATTGATAGAGGTGCTTCGCTTCCTAGCTGCGTCGAAATGCCACCAACAAGGAGTCCTGGAACATGTAAAGAAGCAGTGCCTTGGGGGACTGTGGTTCTGATATGAGCTTTACGGACTGAGAGTGGTAATGTCAATGGATTCCATCATGGTACAAAGAGTTCCCAACATGATTGACTTGGGCAAGAAGAAGGGGTATAGCTGGTGGCTGCCTGCCAGATCTCATGTATCATCCGGCTCAGCGGTGATGCACGTAGCCAAGGTGTAAAGGTGAGATTTACCGGGCTCTTCATATAAGATTATCGATCCTAGCTTAGAAATGCGGATTTGGACCAGGTTCAATACTTTAACGTCCTTCCTTCATCGCCTATTTCAGATTTTCTTTCTCTAACGTAGCGAGACATGAAGAAAGTTGACGTTGCGTCAATCGTTGGTTTAGGCACACATTGATTCCCAGAGCCTCCATTTTATTGCTCGGAATCGTCTGAAGGCCGGAGGGACCCAATATAAGGCATTGACGCACCACAACATGAAGCTTTTGGTAGCCAAAAGCGAACACCGACGATAGCCGACAATAGCCGCGCAAGGATTTATCGAAAGCGGTTCTTTTTTGCGGTCATTACTTTAGGGATCCAAGGCACCATGATATGAGACCATTTGAGCCCCGAGAGTCGGCAACCATGAGTCCTATGCCAGGTGGAGAGCTTTTCTTCTCTCCTCCTTACCTTTGCATCCGATCTTACAAATACCCTTGAGCAGCCGACTACTACGTACGACTCATCTGCGGTGGAAGCGGCAACTTTTTTAGAAACAGCCCAAGCGTCTTCAATCATGGGTAGTCTACCACCCCCGGACTATCCCAAGCCCTGGGTCTCGACCCCATTGATCGAGTCCGCCGCTCTGTCCAAAGCTGCAGGATGGTACATACATCTCACCCTCTCCGGCCCTTTCCCCCCAATCGCTAACCCAAACACCCCGCAGCCGCATCTTCCTCAAGCTCGAAAACCTCCAGCCCTCCGGGTCCTTCAAGTCCCGCGGCATGGGCAACCTGATCCGCCGCGCCCTCCTCACGCACCCGACCCCCCACCAAACGCACTTCTACTGCTCCAGCGGCGGCAATGCCGGTCTCGCCTGCGTAACGGCCGCGCACACCCTCGGCCGCCCAGCTACGGTCGTCGTTCCCGTGACGACGAAGCCGTTCATGATTGCTAAGATCAGGAACGCTGGGGCAACGGACGTGATACAGACAGGGGCAAGCTGGGCGGAGGCGGACACGTATCTGAGGGAAGTGTTGCTGGCAAAGGATATGAACGGGGTGTATGTGCCGCCGTTTGACCATGAGGATGTATGGGATGGCGCTGCGACGATGATAGAGGAGTTGGCGGAGAAGCCGGATGCTGTGGTTTGCTCTGTTGGTGGGGGAGGGTTATTCTGCGGCTTGATGCGGGGACTGGAGAAGAGGGGTTGGGGCGATGTGAAAGTATTGGCTTTGGAGACGAAAGGGGCCGAAAGCTTGCACAAGAGCTTGGAAAGGGGAGATTTGGTCAAATTGGAGAAAATCACGAGTATTGCTACCAGCCTTGGAGCGACGAGGGTTGCAGAAAAGGCGTTTGAGTACGGACAGAAGAAGAGTGTGAGGAGCGCGGTGCTTGAGGACCGAGAAGCTGTGATGGGATGTTGGCGCCTGGCAGACGATGAGAGGTTACTTGTTGAACCGGCTTGCGGGGTCAACGTGGCGCTGTGCTACGATGGCCCATTGAAGAAGCTGCTACCAGAGCTCACGGCGGAGAGTAAGGTTGTGATTGTTTTGTGTGGGGGCGCTACTGTCACGCTCGAGATGCTCATTGAGTGGAGAAAGAAGTTTGGGCTCATGGAGAGGGAGACGACAAAGGATGAAGAGGTCTCAAGCACTTGGGCGACACATGGCCCCATTCAATGAGTGACTGAGGGAAGACTGGAAAAATATCCGTGAGAAATGAGAGGCTATACAACATATGTACTATCTTAATATGACGGGGGAACCAGATTAAGAGTAAGACCTACCTCAATTATATCGGGGACCAACTTTCAGGCAGAGAAAGAATTTCTATACTGGCGATTTAACAAAAACGGTTCCAGGAGGACTCCCTTACTTTAGTAGCAACAGTACTTCATTCCCCATCGAAGCATGGCATGTCCATTTATCATGAGACATGGCTACCTTACTCTTTGGCAATCTAACAAATTAGCGGGATCCCCCTTGGGTTTAACATATCCGCAATCAGAACAGAAATCCGGAGACGGCACCAGTATCGGTTTGGACGAGCTGCACCACGCGGGAAGAGCATCGTGTCTTGTACACAACCGTACGCACAACCTCACCGTGAAAGGGAACTTCCATCTCGGCCGACGGACTACATAGGTAGGTCTCCGCAGGTGACGCGTAGGTGACGTTCTTCAAAGTCAACAATTGGAAAGATGGATTGTATCTTGGTCTTTTTGGTGGATCCTTTAGCACAGACGACTCATCTAACGTGTTGTGCGGACATGCACGCATTGGCAAGCTAGCTGCTAATCTACTATTAATCAGAAACCTTTGACAGGACTCCTCTTTCACGTCATCCTCCCTCCCCTAATTCTTCTTCCGCTTGACCACATGCCTACCCCGCAACTGGAAACAGCTGAACGTGCGCACAGCTGCTCGGGATCCCGCTGGGAACAGAGAAAAATACCCAGAAAAGCTGGGGGACGCCGTGCCACCAATCGCAAGCTACCAGCCATCAGCCAAGCCAGTCTACTCCACTGTAACAGAAATACACGGACGAGAGACCTACCCAACCATCCTTTAAACACTCCATCTCCCCTACCCTCCCACTGCAACCCCGACTCATTGAAGAAGAACCCGTCCGTGGAACCATACCCAGCGTCAAAAACAAGCTCGTTGATACGGACAAAGTTCCACGCTAAACCGCAGCCCGTGAATCGTCAGTCTACCTTACCTACAAACCCACCACTGACCCCTTCCCCCTTCTTTCGGGAAAATGAAGAAAAGAAGCAAAGGAAAGGAAAGTGAAGTGAAGGGGTTGGGATTCACACGAACCCACGTCCAGATTCTCCGACGGTTCCATAATCATGCCCCAGGGGACGGTGCTGTGCAGGTCGAATTGCTGATGCGTGGCATTGAGGAAGCCGAGCGTTTGTCCATTGTCGGAGGGAGGAAGGAGCGTTGCGTCGCTTAGGCCGGCGCCTGTGGGTGGGTGATTGGGTTAGTGGTGACGATGAGAGAGGGCGTTGTGGACTGGATGGAGTCTATGTGTGACGGGAAAGGCAAGGGGGGAGGGGCTTTCGAGCAAACCGGTGTGATAGCTGCTGACGAAGAGGTGGTCTTTGTCGTCATGGCCGCTGTCGAGCACGCGGGTCTCGAGGTAGTAGCGGCTTGGTGGGGTGATGTCCGTGTTGGCGGATGAGGTTGCGGGATCTCGAGGGACCAGGGCGAGGGAGAGGGAGAGGGAGAGGTTGATGAGGGAGAGAAGGGTAAAAAGTGTGAAGTGCATTGTTGACGTTTTTGTTTTCGTGGATGGTTCAGTTCTTAGAGGGATTGGAAAGTGAAGAAACGGAGAAGGTGCACTTAAATACTTACGTATATCTTACTAGCTTCCTTGGCGTATCATTCTGTAGTGAAATATCTAGGCTTGTTCCATGCCCTACAGAAATACCTTACTTACTTAAGTGTTAACGGTCATGAGAAGGATCCGGGTACAGAAACATCCGCAAATTCATCATCGGACGCGGACACGAATGAGATTATGAGACATCAATATACCGGCTTCACATTGAGCCGACCCGGACGCGACATTTCTGACATGCATATTCCGAACTAAGTAAGATAAATGAGCTCGTGTTGCTGCAGATATTTCGAGCAGGGATCACTTCTTTTTCCCCGCTTTTGCTTCCAAGCCTATTATATGGCTTTTACACCAATGGTGCCTCACGGCTGAGAGATCATCCTCTTGGACTGTTGCGCATGATGCATAGCGTAGATCTGGCTGGTAAGCGGGGGAGAGAGATGGTGAGGGATATGAATGAAGGTGTCAAGGTCAAGTCGAAGTTGAGGAGTGAAGACGGGGCTGTAGAAGGTAGGGGGCTCGTTTAGTTGGAGAAGATATCATAGACTCGAGTAGAAGAAGATTTTGAGATCGAATCCGACATATGTGGTCTTGATCCCTGGGTATCTTGCAGTTCATTACCACCATCAAACACCTTATGCAAGCACAATTCGCTACTCGAACCTTACGCACCAACCTGCTCCAGCCCCAGCAAGCTCCTCCTATAATCCCAGTAATTCTTACGAATAGGATCGTATCTCCTAGCCAACAGCTCCAGCGCCTTTCCGCTCCTTTCCTTCTGTTCCTCCTCAGCGTAGACGTCCGCTAGAAAGTCAAGCGCATGACTGCTTCGCACATCATCCTCCTTTTCCAAATCCGCATATTGTTCCGCGAAATCTTTCAACTCGACCAGCCCGATACCTTGATTCCTCAGCACGCCCCTCAGATAGTTCCACGGGGACTGGTTCTGCGGTGCCGTAGAGATTGCAGCCTTTGTGTATTCAATCTCCCGCTCTACTATCTCCAGCGGTACTTCTGAATCCGCATCGCCATTCTTGATGCTATACTTTTGTGGATCTGTATGACGTGCGAATACGACAAACCAGCGATGGTTCCAAGCGCTATTGTTGCGGACATCGGACTGGAGGAGCGATTCAATGTAGGGCAGCTCTGAATCCCAGAGAGAGAAATGCCGCACGAGCCATTGGCGGTAGGACCAAACGTGGTAATTCTTGGCGTCTTGAGCGAACATCTGGGCGAGGAAGTCGGTTTCTGTGGGAGGTATGGTGGGGATGTGGGACATGACCACTTGGCGGTGGTGCCTGCGTAGTCTGTAAGCTTTGGATTACAATTATCCCTAAATTGTGGTAGGTGTACCATATTTGGAAGTTCTTGATGTGTTTGAGGGATATCGTATTGAGCCACTCCAGCTCTTGGAGGGGGTCCTTTTGTGATGCAAATAGCATGTCTGCTCTATAAAGCCTGCCGTTCACTTGTAAGTAACCGGCCTTTTAGCTTCCCTTGTCAATATACCAGACTGTGTAGTGCGCTGGATTCAACCGGATGATATCCTCTGTGAGCGCCAGAGATCTGTCTGACTTCTCGTCCTTGGCCATCACAGCCCGCAGATACGACATAGCTTCGCTGTATTCTCCAGTATAGGCAATTGCAGCCAAGGGATTAGGACCGCCATCGTCTTGAGGAATGGGAACGATGTCCGCCCACGCTTCTGAATCCGAGTATTTACCCATCCGCCCAATTGTTGTGCGGAAGAGTAAGAAATCAGGAACAAAGGCTCTTGGAGAGGCACGAGAAGCTTGAGATGATGACTAATAGCCGTTACTCTGAGGTTTTCCCTTTCAAGCTTTTAAATAAGGTTCATTGATGTGCGCTAATCGTGGAGAACTCTAGCGGGGGTTATTCGTCACTAGCGGGGGGGGTTTTCGTACGAGATCCAACGTCCACGGGATATTGGAATTTTTACGTATAAAGGCTGTCTATTAACCTGATTTGATTAGGGGGGGTTATTTGCCACCAGCGGGAGTTATTCGCTTTTAGCGGGGGATTTTTTCTACGAGGTTCAATGTTCATAACATTGACCTGATTCGGTTAGAGCGGGGTTATTCGCCACTAGCGGGAGTTATTTGATCTTAGGGGGAGTTTTCCTTCAAGATTCAACGTTCACAAGATCTTTCATGCCATGGCTGTATACTGACCTGATTCGGTTAGGAGGGGGTTATTCGCCACTAGCGGGGGTTATTGTCTTTTAGCGGGGGATTTTCTGCACGAGGTTCCACGTTTGCAAGATTAAGTCCTAAACAAGCTAGCGAAGTTCTAGCATTTCACGTCCATCGTCAACACTCAAAAAGACGATATGGTCAACCCGGGAATCTATCAAGCTTATTACACCCTAGATGAAGACTAGCAGATAACGATCGCACCTTGTTCAAACGCGGACTAAGCACCTCCTTCCATATCAATCCCGTTATGAGCTAGAGGGTACCTGAATACCTTTCGAGAAGCAGGTTACAGAGACGCTGTTACAGAGCCCGCGCGCTCTGAAGACCTCCCACTCAATAAGTAATGGCCACAGTCAGAACCGGCGCAAAGACATCCATCCCCCATTAACGGCGCAAGCAAGATACTCCGACCATGGAGAATCCCTGCTGATATCGAGCACTTGCTCTTCCGGTTCGCCTTTCCTGCGCACTTGAGGGCTTTCCCATCCCGTGAAAGCTGTACCGTTGGGCGCCAAAGAGTCAGTACGACGAAGAAAATCTGAGATTCGTTGGAGTACTGCGTTGTCCCGATCGCAGAGAGATTCGCTCGTGCGTATCTCATAAGCTCCTGGTCTAGATGTTACTGAAATTCGGATCTTGTCAGTGCAGACTTGAGTCTCAAGAGCTTGAATGAGGAGGCGCAAGGGACAAGACAAGAAGTGAAGCCGGAACCTTGCAGTGGAAAGATCTCTTACCCTCCCAAATTAGCGCCCAGTGTGAAGCCATACTGTCAGGTTCGCTGACAAAACGCAACGAGCAGCCATATGCGGGCACTAATCATAACACAAGGGCACCCTTTATCTCAAAGAACATTGCGGATCTGTCAAGTTTCAGTTGAATGAGACCTCGCTTGGGTCAACGAGCGCATCTTGACGTTTCGAGCTGCCCCTGCCACGCGAAAAGGATATCTCTGCTACGAGCAAGTATCTCTTGGAGCTGCGTTTTAGCTTCGACCTGCCATTAGACCGCAGATCCAGCTATCGCACTATGCGCGCAGTCTTACCAGCGAATCGGAACTCGGAGTCGTCCACAAAGGCTACACAATGACGTAGCACAATTGGAGAAGGCCTTCTGAGCACCACCTTTCGTTCTAAGAACAGCAAGCAATAATGTGAGCATGTATGAGACACTTGCTGAGCATGAAGGAGATGAGCTTTGAGCATTGATACATAGAGGCCTCAGGTCACTGATCGTGTGTCGGTGAAATATTTCGCTTTATCTAGTCTATCGTCATGCTGGTAAGAGTGAAATGGGAGTCTCAACGGCCCAAAAGAACAACGGTGAACAAGGGCATACGACCTACGCAAATTTCTCGATGCAATAGGAGAAGTTTGGATCGCCGTATTTGAGGATAGGTGTCCATAGGTCTGGAGCTGGCTTAAGGGGCGGCTGTCCTCTAACATCGGGCCCGGATCGTAGCATGCCGACGACAAAGTTCCAGGTACTCTGGATATTTGAAGCAGAGCAACCCTTCCAGGGTTCGAATGGAAAGGTAAGAGCCTTGTTTGTAAATCAAAGGTTCTATCGCGAGTCAAATCTTCACAACAGAGGGCCTCGCGAGCTGGTTGACTGAGTGTTCATGATGTTGTGTGTAAGTAGTTCAGCAGACTTGAAGTTTCGATGAATGTAGGCAGCTTACTTGGGGTTCAACCCGGAAGAAGAGGCTGCATGGGCAGTGGTATTATCAGCGATTGATCGTTTGGTCGCTCAGGTCGCTGGATATAATTTTAACGCCATGGCTCCAAAAAAGATGAAATCCAATGAAGATTCATCTGCTGGTGTTCAAGCAACGCATCTCAATAGAGCCACTCAAGTACTTTATCCACAATATGTCGACTAAGGTATTGTTGAAGCAGCGCTAACCGCCAGGGGATAGACGCGCTCCAATCAGAAAAGCTAGCACCGCTCTCTCACAATCTGCTGCTCCCACGAAGTACAATTTGTCCAGCGAGTCGAGATAATCTGCAAGATAATCATGCCTTGTACTTCGCATCTCGATCCTATCCGTATCTTTATAATGGTCGCAGGGCCAGTCTAACCTAAGCTGCATAGAACTATATCCGGGACCGCACATTTTCCTTCCGAGCTCTCCGATTGCTCTTGAACGTCTTAGCCTTTACATCTCTGTCTTAGATGTAGGTATCCTAGTAATCAGCGTTTTTCCTTTGTTGTCGGCCTATTGCATACTTCTCTGGGAAATCTTACAGTCTCACCGTTTAGCTCTTACTAATACCGTAATTGCGGGCTTGTAGTCAGCGCATCGCCTGTGGAGCAATCGCCTATAAATGTAGGACCCAATGCCTTTCATTGCCTTGAAAACAATGTTCTGGAATACCTGAGAGATTCTTGTCACGCCATTTTATTTGATTCACCAGCATGTTTCCCTCGAACTCTTTCAAGGCTTACCTCTACTATGGCTTGACATTGGCCGGCCATATTCTCCCCACTTTTGGCAATATCATCAGAACTCGTGGTACAGTGGGCTGCGGGACGCCTCATACCGTCAATGGCGTATCTAGGAATTTCTCAGTCTCGACCGATGGAGGCAAACGTACTTACAGGCTACATCTACCAAGTAGCTACGATATGAATACTCCAGCTCCTCTTGTCATCTCCTTCCACGGCCGTGGGAAGGATATGGTGGAGCAGGAGACCCTCTCTCAGTTCTCTAACGATGCCATCAATCCGAGCATGATTGCAGTATACCCACAAGGTCTCAAAGGCTCTGTGAGTAGAGCATTGCTGTCTCCTTCCCAATTCATTGCGTAAAGCAACATTTTCTTTGAGAAGTAAGTTTTGAGCGTCACTGATGAGCGTTCAAGAAAGGCAAGCGATCCTGGGAGGGAGAATTCGACCCAGCGCCCGGCGTTCACGACAAGCTTTTCACAAGCGACCTCATAAAAGATCTCGAAGCCAACTACTGCATCGACACCTCAAGAATCTACGCCAACGGCATGTCAGACGGTGGGGGTTTTGTCAACACTCTAGCATGTTCTCCAGACCACGGTGCTGCTTTTGCCGCATTCGCCCCAGTATCCGGCGCTTTTTACACCGATACCAATTACAGCGATTGCACACCAGCCCGATCGCCTCTTCCCATTCTCGAGTTCCATGGCTATGCTGACTCGACAGTAAACTACACCGGTGGCTCTGGAAATGGCGGCCCTTTGCCTTCGATCCCAGCTTGGCTTTCATGGTGGGCTCAGCGCAATGGTTGTAAAGACCCAGCAGCAGATAAGACAACTACGGACTATGATGGATACCAGTACATCACGTACTCATGTAACGGCGTTGCGGACATCGTGCGTCATTATAAAATCTGGGATCTTGGTCACAGATGGCCCAACACCAGCATCACTGTTTCACCGATTGATGCATCTCCCATTATTATGGATTTCTTTAATACCAACCAGAATCCAAAGATCATCAATGCAGGGACGCAGGCTGTGATGGTGCTATAGAAGATCGTGTGGAAGCGAAAAGGGTTGTTGAATCCAAGATGTTGATTCTTATATTCCGGTCTTTGGGTTTCTCTTTTCTGCAACCGAGTCAACATTCTTCTAAAGCATTCCATCCATACATCAGATTGGACTTTTTGAGTCCGGGCTCTACTTTAACAAATCAAGCACCGCTGTACGATATAAGGCCCATATCCCTTATGTATGGATTTGAGACTCAAGAGGTAGAATCTTTGCCAAACTTGAGTGGGTTCTGACACTCCTGGGAATCTGAGTGGCGTTATTTGGCAGGTGCGCAATCCCTCTTTGAGTTTGGGCGACGGAAAAGTTAATAGATAGCTTTGGGCCTGTGTCTTTTGCAGGTGGTAGTCGTACTGTCCCTCACCCCGTGCTATGTCTCCAGCAGGCATGTTGTACTTTGGCATCTAAATGCTGTTCATATTCTCCCCGCAATATTAAAATTAATGAGTATGAAATCATTAGGAGTACGCTTTCAATTCACCATGGACATTGCTGCTTCACTCCAACCAACCCAAATTTTCTCGACACCAAGAATAAAACAGCCCTGGAGAATCAGATCAATGAGATTACGCACGGCGCATCAACCATGGCAACAGCAACATCCGAGATTGAGTGTACTCAATGCGACACCGCCACAGCCTCTAAGCGTACAGATCATGGTATTAAAACCCTCAAGTATCATGTCGTCCTTCTTCTCATCCGTGTGAAAACTTGGTAAGTCATGTCTCTCTTCTCTGTTCAAAATACAAAGCATGTAAACCTATAGTATTTGTAGCCGACGAAGCCAGTCTATCCCTCACCTCATCAAAGATTATTGTTCTCTTGCAAAGGCTTAAGCAATGACTCTAATTATGGCGGCTACGTCAAGACGCACGCCCTATATGCTGCCTGTTTGTAAAGACTACAAAGTGATGCCGACCAAAGCCAGTCGTTCATTCCATAGACATATCACCTCTAAAAGCTTTCACATAAGTATTTATGTACTTCGCGAAACGGTCCCCCGTCAGGGAATCTTTTCTTCTCGTGGCAATTGCATGAGCGAACGCTTGTCTGTACATCAAGGAAAGATCAGCGCCTAAACTGGCGAACCCTGGTAGCGTTGGACCCTGTGTCGTTCCGAATATCCATATCGCCAATTGCCAGTGTTGCAACACCGGGCATTCTAGCTGGAAGCAGATGTATCAACCCTCGGCTCTGAACTGCCAGGTCTACGAACTGCAAAAGTTCTGAGATGTTGCCGTGCACCGTCTTTTGAGAAGATAGGTTCATAATCACAATGGACGGCCTTCGACTTCTGCTTGGCTCGTTGCGTCGCCTAAGATTCCTGGATTTGAACCTTCCCTGGCGTTTTGTCGTAGAAGATGAATTCAAGCCAAAATTCTACGCTTTTGGTCAAATAGTTCCTCAAGACGGTCACTGGAGCCAGTTGACGTCGCTCTCGCTGTCTGGTTTCACTGGTAGTGCTGCGGACCTCTTGACTCTTTTCACACGCACAATGCCCAACTTGACTATCCTTCGCCTTCCAATGATCGACCTAGCCAGTGGCACTTGGGAGGGTGTGATTGAATGGATGTCGCAATTAATGCACCTATCGAACTTTCACATCGTCAAAGCGCAATTCTGGCACCGCGGAGGAACCAAGTTTTTTGGCGGCAAAAGCTCTCCCGACCCCTCTACAATTGAAGAATATGTGGTGAATGGCGATCGTCATCCTTGTCTGGGATCCGACGAGCCTGATTCCGCGGCACAGAAATATCTAACAGACGACCTCAAATGCTTTTGCCAAGCTCTTTCCTCGAATTAGAAGGTATGTGCATTACCTTTGCGCTTCTGCTATGGCTTCATAACATCAAACCTCCATACTTCCCATACCGATCTTGTCCACACAGCGTCCTCATCGCTTCCACATCAAGGGTCTCGGGCCGCTCCAATGCCGGATGTCTGGGATGGGTCGAATATTGGGCCGGGCAACACAGATCACAAACCTCCGACGTCCTTCACCTCTCCAAACGGATTGAGTAATGGGGATACCAGTTGTGGTAACTTCAGGACGGATCTTCATGGAAGGCTAAACCTCGACCGCCATACTCTGAATTGTTAAGAGATTACGGCCAAAGAGAGAGGGAGAACCGTGGCCTCAGAGCTCAAAAAGCCGGATCTCCGGCAGGTTACAGACCACTTGGGTACGATCGGAATTGGCGAGTATTGATACTTTCAGCATGATTTTCAATTGCCCCTCAGCACGCAAGCCGGACCAGAAGCGTTGCAGACATCCAAACGGACTTCCTCAGCATATAGATGAGGGCCCGGCTACTCTGAAGACGAGAAGCAAGTTGTTGCAAATACAGATATGCTAGACCGCTAACCTCCAGCCACGTATAGCGTCTGCCATAGAAACAATCAATCCATCTTTCTTACATATAACGCACGTCCTCACGTATTAGCAAAACATAATTTATTCATTACGACCCAAACATGCGAAGCCGGGCCGAGCCCGTAAGCAAAAAGCGAGGGAGATTTGGGGAATGGAGATGGATATAGGTCGTGAAACGTTGAGTAAATAAAGTAAGGATTTACACAGATCCTGGGAGTTCCAACCAATTTGCCGGGAGCCCTTTTGTCAACGAAAGGATATCCTCCACCCGACTCCCTGAACGCTTTCGCTAGATGGCAAGCATGAGTTTGTGATAAAGCGGTGATTCCAAGAAACAAGACATTTAAAAGCAAAAGATGGTGCTGTCCAGCCGCAGCTATTTCCTCCTCTTTCCCTGGCGCCCTTCGTGTTTTGTTGAGATCCCGAATGTTTTTGCGCCCCCTCTTAGACGTAGTAGCGTCTGCTATCTCTCGAACTCCTGCGATGTGTCGATCCGCCGCCGCCGCTACGTGAGTGTCCACGCCTATATATGAGAGTCAGTGAGTGAGCAGAGAAACAGCAGTTCACAGAATCTCTGCATACCTCGAATCATGGCTCCGCCTCCTCCTATTTACTTTCGTCTCGTACCGCACATTATTTCTATCATCACTATCCTTGGTCCGGTGCATGAAGAGCAAGATGAGGAATGTGATGAAGAAGAATATGCAGTTCATGATGCCGAACGCGAAGCTCGCTTTCTGCATCGCGCACTCCTTTTTGATGCTGGCTGAGATGCCACTCGATCCGGAGACTCCATTGGTTCCCACGCTCAGGTATGTTGGGCCGTTGTCACTGATGTTGGAGCAGTTGGCATTGGCGATGCCGCGGAGCTCGTAGACGCCGGCTATGAAGGCGCCGACGAAGCAGAGGTCGACGAAGGCGACGAAGAGGGTGGATCTTTGGGTTGATTTGCGACGGAGGAGAGTCAGGATCGCCCATACAGCTGCGAGAGTGGAGACGATGAAGAGGGTTCTGCAAGACGCATGTGTCAGCCTCATACATTGGGATTGCGACTGCTCTGGGTAGGGAGCGCTTACAAGATAGAGGCTGGGGTGAGTCGATTTGCTTTCTGGTTGATATCGACGAAGTATGCCTAGTTTGGTCAGCTCAGGCCTTGGGTTATGGAATGCACAATGACATGTATACTTACAAGCATGCCCAGTGCAGGAATGAGCGTGACGATTTCAAAGAGCCGCCAGAAGGCGAAGAAAATGTACCCAAGCATTGCAAAGTATTGCCTCAATATCAATGGCGGCTAGTGCGCAGATGTAGGCCAATATGTTGGAATTTGTAAACGGCTGACGAGCGGAGGTACGAAGGAGAAAGTGCGGGTACTGCGCTGGAGATGCGATGGATGAGCCTTGCGATTGGGCGGGTGGAAGGTCGAGAAAGCTTGGTATGCGGCGAGCTGCTGTCAGGGCAAATTGAGTGTTGATATGTGCAATGGATTTGGACAAGCTCTAGAAAGTGGGATCAGATGTTTTGTTGTACTGAAGGTAATGTCGAGATGTTCCAAGTATCGACTAGAGGTAGAGCAGCTTTGTGTAGGGTGCTTAATTGCAGTACCAGATACGAGTACAGTGTCGCGTCAAAGAGTAGGTGAGTGCGTGAGAAGAAGTGAAGTAGAGTGGATGTCAGGAAAAAAGAATATGTACGACTTCAAAACATGGAGAAATGGGAAAAACAAGGATGGCTGGAGGAAGCAAGTATTTGTGTCAGACTCGGATGATACAGAGCAACAGATAAAGTACCTTGGTTCTAGTTGCGGGAGAAGGCTGGGGCTTGTCAGTTAATCGCGGGGCTGGAAATGCCGGAGATACGCCACAGGCAAGTGCACAGCCACACTAAGCTAGTGAGGACTAAGCTGAATTGGGATCTCGGCAGCGTATTCGGAAGTTTAACTAGTATGATAGATGAGCGGTACTGGAAGATACTTGAGTGGTTATCAGCCCCTGATCCTTCCATCAATTTCAATACAGCAATCAAACGAAGACACGTGGATACTGGTTTATGGCTCCTCGGAAGTCAGCAATTTAGATTGGAAAGAGGCTCCAAACTCTTTCCTTTAACTGTACGGCATTCCGGGCTGCGGTTTGTGTCTCACATCTTTCACATCTTCTCGATCCCCTCATTTGCCGCTTCAGTTCAACGGTGCTCATTGTATGGGTTAGGGAAAACCGTGCTCAGCTCTACGGTGCTCGAGCACATTCTGCAGGAGGGACCGAACAATAATGTTGCCTACTTCTATTTCGACTTCAATGACAGCACGAAACAGTATCATGACAAAATGCTTCGTTCGCTCACTGTGCAGCTCTTTTCTAGCCATCAATCAATCCCTGAACCATTGCTATCCCTCTTCAAGTCCTACCAGAGTGGGGCGAAGCCGCCATAAACTAAGGACCTTGAAACGTTATTGAAGGCGCTCATCGACTTGTCTGAGAAGACATTCATCATCTTGGATGCTTTGGATGAGTGCGAGGATCGACAAGAGCTACTCAGCTTTATTGAGAATGCTATCGGATGGAAGTCCCAGAAGCTAAACGTAATCATGACCAGTCGGAAGCTGAAGGTCTTTGAAGATTTTTTTGTCGCTGAAACTGAGGAGCGGAGTAAGCTCTCCATTCAGAATGGGAAGGTAGACGAGGCTATACGCTCGTATGTCCATGGAAAGCTTCAGAATGATAGGAGCTTCAAGCGGTGGCGAGGGCACCCAAAAGTTCGGGAGGAAATAGAGATCAAGTTGATGGAGAAGTCTGATGGAATGTAAGAAGCATCACCCATTCAATTGTGGCGCGTCGTGCTGACGAGTTCGATAGGTTTCGCTGGGCTGCTTGCCAACTTGACGTACTGAGTGGTTGCCTCAGTCTGGGTAAGCTTCGCCAAACCTTGGACTCCCTGCCGAAGACACTTGACGAGACATACGACCGCATCTTGTGCCAGATTGATCCGCATTTTAAGCGGGAAGTGCTTCACATTCTACAATGGCTGACATACTCGTTGAGACCGCTTTCTCTAGATGAGGTGGCAGAAGTTGTTGCCTTTGACGTCGACAGCGATGATAAGTTCAACGATGAGAATCGTCTCGTAGATCCCGAAGACGTATTGAATATGTGTTCCAGTCTAGTCATCAGTATTGAAACGGACAGTGATGACGATGAGGTGGCCAACATTGAACCAGACAGTGATGATGACCAGAAAGATAACAAGGCTGATAATATTCCGGCAACCTCTACCTCTAAAGCCAGAGTGACAATGGTGAGACTCGCACACTTCTCGGTCAAGGAGTATTTGGTTTCCGATCGAATACGTACAGGCTCGGCGGCTTTCTTCAGTATTGATGAGGAGGCTTCCAATGCTGTGATCGGAGCAACAGGTCTTGCATGTCTTCAATTATACGATGAGGCTCTGATTCCTAGCTCAAAAGAGTTCTCGACAGAATTTCCGCTTGCAAGATATTCTGCTAAGTTTTGGCATGATCACCTCTGTGCGATAGGTGGCGTGGCGCATCTGACCCCACGTTCTCTTGTACCAGAGCTGTTCTTGTCTGAAGAGAAGATGCGAAACTGGATAGCTCTGTACGATCTCGACTCGGTTGTTGGGAATACAAAGGAGTTGGGCGAGCAGTCTTTAGGCTCTCCGCTCTACTACGCGGTGCTCACTGGTCTCAAAAGCCTCGTGGAGGCGCTGATCAAATTTCAGGAAGACAAAGACGGCCAAGTGGGACCGACCAATGACAATAGGCTGAAACGCCCAGATAGTGACGATGGTTCGGCTAAACTGCAGTATATGAGCAAAGATGCATACGTCAATGCGACGGGTGGTGTACTGCATACCCCGTTACAGGCAGCTTCGTGTACTGGCAGAATGGATATTGTTGAACTTCTGATAAATCATGGTGCCGATCCTAACATCTATGGCGGGCGCAGGCGCGGCTCCGCACTGTCGGCTGCCGCACACGGAGGCTGCCTTGATATTATGGAGCTTAGACAGACGCGCTGATTTGTACGAGGGAATACTCTCTGAGACCTCGGGAGGCTCGAAAGAAAGCAAGATCGGGAGCAGTGACACCAAAAACCTACCTGACGAGACGATCAACACACATACAGAACAAGATTCGAAGGTTATAAATATAAAGATGGAAAAACTGGCAGGGGACGAAAAGAGTCACAAGGACGTAATACAGCTACCCATTGACACACACGACCGGCGTGCCCTTGAACAATGCAGGAGAACCGCGCTCTACGGAGCTGCATCTTTGAGCGACGCTGAGATAGTCAGGTTCATACTCGACCGCGACGAGCGCGGGGTAATCATCAACCTGAGCAACAATGACCGGGGAGAAACGGCTCTCTTGAGGGCCACATGGGACGGGCATGACGCGGTTGTCCAAACTCTATTGCAGAGCGGAGGACTGGTCGACAAGACTGATACCGAAGGACGCACCGCCCTCATGGCGGCTTGCATCACCAGGAATGAGAGCATAGCCCGCAAGCTCCTGGACAAGGGAGCTGATCCTACTTGCACCGGCCAAAACCGGGGGAGGCCCATGACTGATGCCATCAGAAACGACGATGAGAGAATGTTTAGACTACTTTTAGAGAAGGGAGCTCCTGTGTATGTCGCCGAAAAGAGCGCAGGTAGTCCCTTGAGAGCAGCCACGGTGAGGGGCCCCGAGCCGGCTGTGCGTCTACTTCTCGACCATGGAGCGAACGTAGATGAGTATTCTCCTTTGATCGAGGCTGTGAGACGTGGGCACAAATACATTGCCAAGTTGATTGTCGAGAAGGGTGCAGATGTCAACGCCGTGCAGTACTTTGACCACAAAGACGGCGTTCCATTTTGGCTCTGCAGTCTACCTACCACCCGTTGCCTTGCTGATATGAAGCGCGGCTTGTACAGCATACCTAAACTCTGTCTCCGCCCCAAGAACAGACACCCGAGCAAGCGGCAAGGGTACGTGTGGGAAGATAGCCCTCTCTGGGTCGCTGCCGCACTGAGTGACGAGGAGAGCGTCAAGTTGCTGCTGGGCAACGGGGCGAACCCCAGGGTGCATGGCGCTTGTGCCATGACGCCCTTGGACATGGCCACTTTCGAGGAGCACGAGGCAGTCGTGCAGCAGCAGCTAGCAGCTGATGAGGACTCAAAGTCCGAGATAGAAATCATTGAAGACAACGAGCCTAAGGACACCAGCGAAGTAGAAATCTCAACTCCTCCGCTTCATAGTGATCTAGATGATATACCCGAGACCTCTCAAGAAGGGTTCGGCCCCCAGCAGGCATCGCGAGCCCCTGACAACAGCGATTCCGAAACCCTGCAGCCTCAAGACACTCAGCCATTAGACAACTCCACCGAACTGAGTCCTACCGCTCAGCAACAGCGCCAATCTCCCCCTCCCGACTCACCCAATCCTCCCCTTCGTTCTTCTCATCCCTCCCAAACGGGGAACATCATGGTGCTAAAGTTCGCAGATGGTTCAGAATATACTATAGATTTGGTCAAAATGCTCTTGAGGGCTAAGAATTACGCTAAAATAAATGGATTTAAAAGGTTGGGGCGGCTTGGAGATGTTCCGTGCGAGGCGTTCATGCAGAATCCGTGCGTGCTGCAATTGAAACTGATTAACCCGGATAATATGCCTTGGGTTGGGCTGGGGGAGAGTAACGATGACGAGGAGGATGGCCAAGAAGAGGAGGTTGAGGAAGGGGAGTAATCACGGGTCTTGCGGGAGAGGGTGCTTATTACCAAGTCGTTCACGAGACCTACAACACCGATGCGTCGCTGCACTGGTAGCGGGCCTGGTTGCCCATGAATGGTGCCCCATATTCCCGATGCACGCGTTTATAAACCCACCGGCCTCAAAAACATCTGCAACCAATTTCCATCAACTGCCTAGTAGCAACGATGACCTATCAATCAATCTACTCACATTTTACACCAATGCAAGCTCTCTGCCATCATTGTGAGAGAGGGAAGTAGAAGTGGAGGGAAAAACGATTCGTGCTTGGAAGGACGCAGAGGACTGTACTCTACATACACAGCCATTCATCCCTATTCCCATGTTCGATACTCGGATTTTGTCAATTTCGTAGGGGATTGACTGCGGTATTAGTACCTTGGGGCTTCCCTTTTTATTTCTTCTTGGGAAATGAATCGGATTCGACAGGCTACGCTGCTAAGACACGGGCAAGCACGGATGAACATCCCTCATTGTTCCCTTTCCCTCACCCCCCAAATCTCACTATTGGGGTTGTAAGTATGTCCTTATTACCCCAGGTAAGATGCCTATGTCGTAGGTTGCACGCTACATTTTCCTGTTCGGAACTAGACACTTTCCGTCCTCACTGTACTAATCGGTCCCGGTTTTTCAAGATAGGCTGAGAGGCTCTGGAGGTGAACACCACAGACCTCGCTCATTTTAATCTTTTGCTTTTTGCTCTCTCATTCCCTTCTCCCTCCCTTCTGTCTCTTTTTAAAGACTTTATACCCTAGCCCACTTGAGAACAAGGCCGAAGTTCGAGGCGTGCTAAAGGGAAGCCTGCTCTGCGGGCCCTTTTTGGCTTTTCATGCATGGGATTGGTTGCGCTGATGGAAGGTCGGTTGGGTAAGTCTCGGGTCGAGCAACTACTGTAGGTACGCTACAATAGACTGAGCTGGGATCGGGGCGGGTTTATTTGCCTTGTCTGTCTTTCTGTCTGTCTGTCTGTACTGTCTCTCTTCTGCTGCTGCTGCTGCTGCTGCTAAGATGAAAAATTACAACTTCACGAAAAACGGAATAAACACTATAGACAGCTCTGCGAGCCAAGTAAATCAAACCAAAGCCGTTGAATCAAAACCATGGTTCCTGTCCTGCGCCGTTGAAACAGGATCGAACCTTTGTTTCATCCATCAGCTTTCGCTCGCTGCCATGGCAACTGTCGTGTTTTTACATGGATGATGACAGCAAGTGCGCTTAGATACCTGGAGGAGTAGCTTGTTCGAAGCAAGACTACTACGGACGGGAAGGTCAGCCGTGAATTCGAGGGACCAAAGGCATCAAAGTCCATGGCTATTGCATAATAGGTGTATCTGATCAACTATTTCTTTTTATTATACATTTGACATTTTCGTTATGCTGGGTATCTAAATCTCCAATTCTCCAATTCTCAAAACTTTTGCCAGTACTCCATGCCCGACATGCACAAAACCCCCGCGCGAGACGCCGCCAGCAGAACAGCAACGTGTAGAACCACGAGCGCGATCGACGTTCCAGACCTTGGCCTGCTGGGGATGAGATCGAGCGCGGCCAGCCCTAACAGGGGGTACGCTACCATTGGATTGGCAGCCATGGGCGCGCAAGTGAGGTTGACAGAGACGACCTTGAGCAGCAGGAGGGTGACCTTCAGGGTCCGCCGCGCAAGCTGACCGTGGAAATCAATCGTGGGTAAAAGAGACCTCCGTGCCGGAGGTGCGGTGAGCTGAGGCATCCCATGTCTGGTTGTGGGTGAAGGATACTGCCGGCTCAGTACTAGATTCCCTCCAGGGCCCCTGTCTTCCTCGTAGCCGTCCTCTCCTTCTCTGGCTTGTGATGTTGGCGATCGACTGCGTTCTTTGTGCAAGGTCGCCAGTCGAAGCTGGGCGGGGCCGCCTGGTCGGGAGAACCCTGTAGACGTCTTTCGAGCCGGTGTAGACGGTCTAGGGCTGTCGACGGGCGAGATTCTGGAATCGTTTCTTAGGTCCCCAAACATGAGCCCTGTTGATCTGGGCCTGGAGTCTGAAATCCTGTCGAGACCAGAATTCGTCTTGATCCCAAGCAAGATCGCTTCTGCAGTGGGTCTTTCCTCGGGGTCGAGGGAGAGCAATCGTCTGAGAAACGTGTACAATTGTTCAGGCAGATCAGGCCGAAGCTTTCTCTCCTCGTGAAGACCTGACCAAGTGGTGATCTCGTCTCGCAGCTGATCCAAATCCTCATTCTCTTCATTGAGAGTGTCCGCGTGGCGGTAAGGTAACCGCGCAAAGCAGAGGAAGTAGAGAATCATCCCGAGAGAGAAGATGTCGCTCTTTTTGGTGAAATTGCCGTAGATGCCTGATGGTTGACGCCGTAGCACCTCTGGAGCGCAGTATGATATGGTACCCGTGGCACCAGTAGACTTCCGTACCATGTCTTCTACCTGGACCTCTCCGAAGTCGCTGACTAGTACCCTCGGTCTCTCTCCTGTACCATCATCATGTAGCAGGCAATTGCTCGGTTTGAGATCACGGTGGATGTAGCCATTGATATGTAGATGATTTAGGCCCGAAGTTATGTCTTTGAAAAACGAATAGATCTCCTCGAATGGGAGCTTCCGACCAGACAAGCCTTGAGGCGGTTCGGGTTGGTTCCTGGAGCGGCGTCTTGCGCGTTCCTTGAGATGATGGGGGGATATGGATCTCTTCGCTGAGCTCAGTACATAGCCGTGCAGGTCTCCAGCGTTGCAGTACTGCTGGAGGATAAAGGCGCATGGTACGCTCGGCCCAAAATTCAATAGCTTCACGTCTTCGAGCCACACGTGATGGTATCGTACCAGATGCTTGTGCTCAAGCTGTTGAAGAAGCTGGACTTCAATGAGCACATTTTTGAGCCACTCCCGATCATCTCCCACAGGCACTCGTTTGCAAGCGAAGTGCCCGATTTCGTTTCCATCCAAGAGATGTGTGACCAGCAGCACGACTCCTTTCCCTCCCTTTCCAAGCTCTTTTTCCACCACGTAACATCTCTGAAAGTACCCTGGACTGAACGCGGCTTCCGAGATCCCAGGCGGAGTGGCTGGAGAAGCCGGGGGGCTGTCCACATACGCGCGCTGTTCGGCGTGCCTTTGAGGACTATTTTGAGGTCTCACCGGCTCTACTAGTCTTCTCCGTGGAGAAGGCGGGGCTGTAGAGTTTGGCGATCCGTAAAGGCTCTGATGTAGTCTAAAGTAATCCCGATGAACGAAGCCGCCAGATTGATTTGATTCCGGACCACCATGCTCTTGGCTACCATTCCTTCGGTCCCCTCTCAGCGGTTGGCCGCATGTAGGGCATACTGTGAGGTCGAGCTGGCCTTGAGAGGCGTCGCGAAGGACTAGCCGTTCTGATTGGGGTTCATAGACAACGACGGCGTTGTTGTGACGGCTGAGAAAGTTATGAATGGATGATGAAGCCACAGAAGAAGGAAGAGTAGACTTACAGAACGACTTCTCGGCTAGTCGGTTGCTGATAGGGTACGATGGATAAAGCCCTCGAGTCCATTCGGTCGACAGTAGGCATGGTCAACAACAATGAGGCATTGCGGAAAGTCGGGCTTTAGTTGTCGCTGATGTTATGGCGGAGTGTTGAATCTATAAATGTGTGTATAAGATTGCACAGTCGCTCGACACATGGCGACGAGATGTCTTCGCGGTGTCGAGGTATATGGCGATCTTTACTCTCCGGAGAACATGTGGCTACAGGACTTCAAAGTTGATGGAAGGTACCTTAAGTTTTTACATTATGTTGGCTACCTACTAAATCAAATCACGTGACCTTCGACCCTTTCATCTGGACTGACATTCTCGAGACTCAATACGTAGATCGATAGGTCTGATCCAGCAGCGATGGCAAAATCCTCTTTGTGTATAATCACTGACCTCTCTACCTCATTCCTCCACACCACCTTCTCGACGAAACTGGCGCCGTTACGCAACCCCAGGCAACAATTTCCCGATTGATAAAGAAATTGAAAGTCATTTCCTCATAACGTCTCCTAAATACAGCGTTCCGTGCAGCAGCCTCCAGAATCGCTAGTAATTGAAACACTTGCAGTGAAAACCTCGACTGCGATTCATGCGTGACGAAGATCCATGATGAATCAGTGGACGTCATCTGTCTGTCAGCTAGAATTGAGTCATGGCTGTCCCGCTGCGCTAACGCCATCATGAATTCCAGGATAGCAGAGAAGATTGAGACATTGCTGATAGGGCGCCCACGAATGTCGAATTCGATCTGATATTCGACATCGTTCGACCCTGGTATGGTAAGAGTGGTGGTGAAGTTCCTTGCGTCCGATACTTGGCTGCTTAAAGCCCGTTTCTCCCGCGTGACTGTTTCGCTGGGCTCAGCCGACGCGTTGCCGGGTCGCTCTAGCCAAGGAACATCGCCTCTGTCGTCGAGAACACCGCGGTAAAGAAGCTGGCCGTGCTTGAGCTCGGTAAATTTTGCGCCATACTGACGCTGGTTCAACTGATGTATGGCAAGCGACTTGATCGCATACAAAATATTACAGCGTACGAGCTCCTCTTGAGCGGCACCTGCCACAGCCTGGACGCGAATACGTATTTCGCTGTCCTCGTACTCCGTATGGGTGAAAGTATAGCTTGTCATGTGCTCATCGCAGTCCTGGAGAGCTTGAAGTTTCATTGCATTGATGAAGCCAAGGGCAACTTGAGTAATGACGAAGGTCCTCGGTCTAAACGGAATGCAGGTAACTACAAAGCCTTCGAATCGAGCGCCGAGACTCGTCACGTTCCTTTGTAGACAGAACAGTTAGCCTATGGATATCTATACAAGAGAGCAGAGGGTCTCGTCCTCTTCACTTCCTGCCTGGTCAGAGGGAGTTTTACGTTATAGCCAGTGCTGTCGATACCTCATCAGCGGCTTCCGCACGATCTTGTGAAACATTGCTAGCGTTGCCGGTGACGGCGAAAGCTACCAATTCAAGGAAGGAGAGAAGATGGCTATAGTGTAGGAAGTGCATCGTTATCAAGGATGAGAGCTAACTTCAAAGGTTGAACTATTCCAAAGGGCACTGCACCCCTAACAAAGGGTCTAAGTGAGTACAGTCTTTAACGTAGGGCAACACAAGATGAGAAATTGCGTCCCATAGCCTTGTGAGATCACACAAAAGGGCGGGAAAAAAAATGAGATTCGGCGCCCACGACGCTTGTCGCTTACGGAAAATAAGGTCCTTTATCTGAAGTGGCCTGGATTCGGCTCCTCATATTGGCGCGGAGATAGCTGCGTTAATGGGGACCCGCAAGTCACATCGTCACAGATGGAGAACGTCTGTGCGCTTCGTTGAACCAACTTTTGATTGCCATGTGAAGCTGGATCGTTACCCAGCGGAATGGTTAGTCCACCTCTTCAAAACGGCCTTCCTGTAAAGCTTGCTCTACTGGGTTCACAACATTTACCACCCCTGTAGCTTTCAACTTCTCAAATAGCACAAACAGTTTCTCTGCCTCTCTTTCTTTTTCCTCATCAGTCATCTCTGGTCCTTCGTCCTGAGGCTCCATGTCGCGCCTCTGGCCAGTGACTGGGTTGATTTCTTTGCCGTCTATAGTAGTTAGTCTTCCTCCAGGATCTTCGCCTTCGTCCTCATCCTTGAGTGCTTTGTCTGGCACGGGTAGATTATGCGTCATCAAAAATCCGGCCGCGAAGCCGTAGCCCACGTTTCGTACGAATGATGTTGCGTCCTTGTTAGATATTTCAAAGAGAAGGCTTGAGATTCCTTCACGAACGTTGGGAGCTACAACGGATGTAGAAAGTCGAAGCAAGCATGAAGCCAAGGTGTCTGATTTACCTAAAGGCTGAGCGCGTTCTTCGTTTGAGGGGAGCAGACTGGATTGCATATGCGTCTTGACAGATGAGGGAGCTAGGTTATATGTGCGGCGGATGAGAGTAATAAGCGGGATGGCAGTGGTTTCCAAGAGTTCTTCTCTGGTGGTACGGACGGCGGTATCGAGGATCACTACAAGCCGGCTTACGTTGGAGTTGGGATCCTGATTGGGGAAGAACGAAGATGATCGGCCATTTGGAGCGGTTTCAGTTCCCTCGCCAAGGAGGTCGAGATTTAGGAGGGCGTTGATAAGTTGGATCACTGGCGGTTGTAGAACAGGTGTCTGCAACTGAATGTTTCTGAAGATCCCAAGGATGGGAGAAATTGTGCGATTAAAGGCCGCGATCTGATGGGGATAGAAGGAGGTCAGATTGAATAGGAGTTTGAGGGTCTCGGTCAATGGTGCCCAGCCGAAGGGGGACGGAGAGTTGCTGATTTGATTTCGGTGCAATCTTTCGGCCTCATCACAGATGTTCTGCATGCCGTGAGTAGGAACATTTCCGTTGACCTAGGCGAGGTATTTGTGGCTTACCTCGTGTATTTTGCCGGCCAAAGGGAAGTTGTCGAAGAGATTATCGAAATTGTAGGTGGTGTCATATGTCAGTAGGAAGAGGATCCGAGAACACAAGAGTTCGTGCTCTTGACTTTGCTAACGCGAGACTCAGCGAGAACCTTTTGTTCATGATTGTTACATATACGCTTAGTTTTCTCGCGACCTTAATGGCATTTCCCTTCTGAACGAAATTTTGACGTGTCTTGCTCTGCAGTAAAAGGATATTGGCAATACATTTTAGAGCAGCCCTAGATGCCAGATCATTCGGATCCGAATCTTCGAAAGCATAGAAAGACAAAGTCTCAACTCCCTTACCAATGATCCATTAGACGATATCAATTTCGAGTAGATTCAAACGCTACTCACCTCTTGAAGGAAAAGCGCAGCATCTTCCGCTGAAGTAATATCTGATTTCAGCAGCTCTAAGGTCTTGAGCTTCTCTGGAGAAAAACTCTAAGACTCTCATATCATATTTTTCACTAGACACTAGCTTCTTACCTTGCTCTGGAAGACGTCTTTCTTCAATATCAACCTCGAGGATGCTTAGGAGCCTGGCGGTCTCTTCCCCTTTGGCTTCAAGTTGACTCCTTGATTAGCCCCTTCCCCTTACGATCTTCCAGTGATCATGGAATTACCTGTGCTGTGATTCAATGCTTCTGTTCCCATGTTGCTTCCAAAGCCGGCAAGCTTGAGTCTATAAGATAGATGTTCACTTGCGAATGGGCAGGTTTTGACTCATTTTATCCCCGAGGTTTACCCGTGGTGAATCGTGATTTAAGTGCTTTCTGTTGTGCACGCGTTTTTCGTGTTTTGGCGTTGATGAGTGAGTAGGCGCCGCCTAGTACTCTCCATGCTATTCTTTGCAGGGCAACCGTTAAACAAGCTGCTGCTTGAGTATGAGTATGAGTATGGTTCAATGGAAATTTGCGTGAACCTGCTCATCCATGGCGAGCTTCGCTCCTGGACTGGCTCCAATTGCTGCGCGCCCTCCCACACCACCTAAAGAGAACACTGCAAAAGCCTCGCCTAGCAATGACTTTGGGGCCACTCCGGCCGGCCATATGCTACTTGATACGCCTGATGAATCACCCTCTTCCTCTGCGGAGTACTCTATAGAGTCCACAGGCAAAGTTCAGAAGAAAGTAGGGTTTACACTGTTAGGCACGCAGTATCACAGATTCCCTGTTGGCGGCCATGAATCCGACTCAGACTGTCAGATACGACAACTTCCGCGATCCCGGGACTGCAAGTCTTCCAAATCAATCTTAAAAGCCTGCACGGATAACGCCGGGATCCCTTCGAGCAATGAACTGCTAGCTTTCGACAATACCAATCTCCCAGCCATGCTTCGCTCTACCACCCAGCACTTGACGTCTACCTCACGTTCGTCTCGAATAGATGCCTACGCTACTCTTTTGGCGTGTTTGAGTGCCTACGACGAGGTTCCAGAGGCACAAGAATTAGCGGAAAAGGTGGCTGAAATCACTGGATACATTCGGCGTGATGTCACGGCCAACAACGAAGAAGATGGTAGTCTGGACATACAACTCGCTACTCAAGCGCTCAAATTAGTCACCATATTCCTCTGCACTCCTGGGGCGGCAACCCTGTTTCCCGAGGACTTCTGCTCGTTCATCTTGGAACGATCGATCTCGAGCCTTGAAGACCAGGCGTCCTCAAAGATATTAGTCTCCCACTACATGCACGTGCTCGAGAAGCAGAAGTTCTCACCGAAGTACATGACCGGCGACCGAGTCAATAGGCTTATTTCGGCTTTGGACGCTGTGACTAATTGGGTGAAAGGCAACCGCGTTGTCGGACATCGCCTGATGATCTATCAACGACTACTTGGCCAGGCCAGACCACTGATCGTTTCTCGTGTGGGCAGCTGGATCGACCATCTCATCTCTGGCATGCTGAGCACAGTTAAGGATATTCGTGCTCGAGCGATAGCTTTCGGAGTGGACGCCAGTCTTCAGCTCGGAACAACAAGTTCAGTGTCACAAGCCTGCATCGAGGTGTTCAACAGAGTATCTGCGGATGGCACGAAGGTGGTGGACTTCCTATCCTCGCGTCTCATCGAAATGGCGATTTCAAAAGAAGATGGAAGTCACGTACCCCAGATCTGGAGCGTTGTGATTATGTTTCTCCGCAGTCGCCGGCGCCAGCTCGAAGGTTGGGAACATCTCAAAACTTGGCTGGTAGTCATACAGCGATGTTTCAATTCCAACGATGGACAGACGAAGTTGCAGGCTAATATCTCTTGGAATCGCCTCATCTTTGCCATCAATTTGGACACCTCAACCACAAATTCAATGGCTAAAATGCTTCGGCAACCCATTGTCTCTCAATTGGAGCGAAAATCTAGCGATAAGAATTCCAAGGTGGGAAAGCAGATCGCTCGCTCCTCTTACTGTACACTTCTATACTATGCTCTGCGACCGACTGCAACGCATGCTCAGTTGGATCAGTACTGGGATCTCTACGTCTATCAAATCCTGCCAAGCTGCTTCACTGCTAGCAGAAGTGATATCAATCACGCTTGCGACATCTTGTCAGCGCTTTTCTCAGGGAAAGGGAAGCCAAAGATATGGGATGATAACAGGACAAATGATGGACCTGTCCAGGCGGAAGATCTACCATGCCTCGATCCGAGATGGATTCGGCTGAGGGCGGCTAGAGTAGTGCAGGTTTTCGATAACCTCTTCGATACTGCTGACTGGCAACTGTCCAAGGAGGGAGACGCACCTATAGTACAAGCTTGGCGGAATTTTACCTTAGCCTTAGGCAACGCCGGTGGAAAGGAGGTCAAAGTGTCAATGGACGCTATTAATGCTGTTGCACACATCGTTAATGAAATCAAGCTTCTGTTGGAGCGAAGCAATTCCAAGCTTGCTAGGGAGCGTGATGCTCTACCAATAGACGTTTCAAGCAAAGCAGACCAGTCCGAGACATTCGAGAAGATCAGGATACTCATCGACGAAGCAGTAGCTAAGATTGGAATCCTACCTTTTCTAGAGCAGCGTTTGATCCGAACCTCGCAGGACTCCTTTGAAGCAGCCGATACTCCTTCGAGCCGCTCGAGTAGAGACTCTGGTTCTCTCGATTCAGCGGTTGCGCACCTCTTGAACACGCTACTCAAGAACGTGCAACACATGCCTATCGGAACAAGCTACATGGGCGCTCTCAAAACCGTGCTGAACATCCCACTCCAATCAGCAACGTCCAGACGGGCAAAGCTTGGCATACTTCGCAACCTTGGTCGTCTGCTAAGATTAGATGGCCTTCATAAAAAGGAAGCCAGCATCATGTTCTGGAGGCTGCTTGCAGAAGGCACCTCTTCGGCGCTGAAGCAACCTCAGCAAAACGAAACCCACAACGACAGCCCTCAATATCCGGGTCATGAGTTCAGAGAGGCCGTCAAGGTCTTAGAGCTTGGCATTCAGCTCCGTTCCAGTAATAATGGACCTCCGTGGCATGAGTTACATGCAAACATTGTTGATGCATTGCGCAAAGATGTTGGGAATGAGGCTATTGCCCTTATCACGATTGAGCCGTTGGCGGGATTCATTAGCAAAGACGATCATACGCATGACGGTTTCGTTCTCGCCGCTGCTGCGTCGATGCTGGAGACAGTACATTGGCCACAATCTCCGCACTTGATTGAACGTGTCCAACGCCGGCTTTGGGGAGTGACCCATGTGACTCCAAAAGTAACCTCTCTAGACCCATTCGACAAGCTCTACTCCATGATGGAACGTCTACTCGGCAGCTCTTACGCCTCTTTGGAAATGCTGCCTTCGGCGACAGTTGTCGATTTTGTATCAGCTACAACCAAGATGATAGCTTCATGTCCAACAGAATATATGGGCACGCTCCTCTTTCGCATACAAAAAGGACTGGCCCCCTGGATTGAGGATGCTAAAGGTATTCTAAGTCTGCGCCCGTCGTCTCCACTCAGCATCCTATATTCTGAAGTAAGCGCCACCCAAAATTGTATTTTGCATCGCTGACATGCTTCGCTCCAGGTCAATAAATTGTGGACAAAGGTAGTTAATTCGATTGAGCATTCTGGCGTCTTCGACACTAGGTTTTTGTTCAGCATTCAAGAGCTTGTGGTCGCTGGCTTCAGGAGCCGACATAAAGCAGTGGTCAATGCATCCATAGCTATGTGGAACAAGACCTTCGGTGTTGAGGATACTCTGGAGTATCCCGAAGATCTAAGAACTATATTGCAAAAGCTCAGATCTTTGACTGAGCTCAGACTGCCTAACTTTCCGGAGCGAAATGGCGAGGAGGTAAGTCGACCTTACTTGGCTGCTGAAATTGCGACAGCTGACGTTCCCAGGTCATGTCTTCGCCTTTCCATTTTGTTGATTCCCAAGATGAAGAAGAGATGCAATTGGAGCCTGTCGTGTCCCCTACTCGACCTCCTACTTCAATTGATTCATTACAAGGCATTGCAGGTTCTATCAAAGGTGTGCGGCTCAGTACACATTTAGGAAAAGCTCCTGCGTTCCGAGTCTCACCAGCTTCAGCAGGACGGGGAGTCAAGACTACTCCAAAGGCACGCTTAAGACACGATGATTCCCAAATCCAATTCGCTGCCATTGAATCATCACCTCTGCAACCTGAGCCCGTTGACTCACAATATCTAACAGATCGTCAGAAAGAGGTCAAGGAGCGCCAGGGCCGCGAAGCAGTTGCAATGTTCCCAGAGATCCGATCGAGCCCGCGAAGTACTTCCCGCCCCATAGATTATGTCCTGCCAAAGCTCGTCTTCAAATCTGCTCCGAGTCCGGGCACAAAATCTGCCATAAATGAGGACGCCAGTCCAACATACCTTGCAGATGCCTTAATGAATGAATTTCTTGGGTCTTCGCCTACACCAAGTTCAAAGAGGTCGAGCAATCGCCGCTCTGATGATGACCCACCATCATCACCTCCTTTGGTTTCGACCCAGTTCCCAATCAATCAATCGGCTGATGCGCCACTAGCAAATGAAAACCATGCGCCAGTGCAGGAAACAGCGAATATAGAAGAAAGTAGCGGCAATCACTTCGCTGACAAAGACCTACCGATTATGGAAGGCTACTCATCCAATGGTGAATCCATTAGCGCTATTGACGATGACCCGAGATTAGTCAATAATCAAGAAGATACCTCAAACATGGAGGCACCGCAGGAACTTGTTGGAGCCCATCCCGTGTCTGACTTTGACATCCATGTTGATGCTCCTTCGGTGCCATCGCTGAATAAGCCACCCACTGAGCACGGTGGCATTCAACCCAACAATGTTGCAAACTCATTTCAGAGTCAAGGATCGTTGCACTCCTCTGTCGAGGACGAGCAGATCACTGCGCAGCTCATTCTAGAAATGGAACGTGCTTCCTCACAACAATCAGCGAAGCAAGAAGAAAGAGCGCAGTCAGCACGAGGAGCGACAAAGAAAAGGAAACGCACTGCCGACTTGCCTATCTTAATGAATAAGAAAAAGTGTACTCCAGCTTCACTGGATTCACAGGCGGCGGCTGACGTCCCAAGGACGGGCGAGACGGTAGCCGACTGCGTGATGATCGATGTGCGCGAAGTAGATCGCTCGTGCCCAGACCTTCCTCAACAAATTAAGAGAGAGCTGTCTGCGTCACCATCTGTCTTGACGAGCACTCATGCGACAGAGACGACAGCTATCGTGGAAAAGCCACCTGTGGACTACCCGATGAACTCGGAAGCAAATCAGTCATTGGACCAAGAAATCGATACTTCGACTGCAGCCAAGAAGGCTGTTGGCCGCCCACGAGGGTCTCGGAACAGCCAGGTCAAACGGGAGGAGGCCGAAGATGAACAGACTGGCGCCCTACGCAAGAGTACGCGAGTATCAGAACGCCTAAATGGATCTACAACGAGCAGTCCTCACGTCTCTGCTCCGGCCTCTCAAGAGTCTACCAAAGGAGGGCAGTGGTTCGCCTTAGGCAAGACCCCACGAAGGGGCATGTTCAGGTGGCTGCAACGCAGCAGCGCCGAGTCAGAAGATGTCGGAACTCCGAGATCAACCGCTCCTTCTAGTCGTGAGAAAATAACCGAGGGGATCAGTGAACATTCCATGGTGCAGGATTCCCAAGGTGATGACGTGTCGCCAGCAGATCATCACCTAGAGCAGCAAAGCGCATCGTACGACGAGGGTCCCAAGTCGATAGCCAAGCAGCGTGAGGGTGAGGCCCAAAGCGAGGGAAGCGGTGTCGTAGAGAGAGAGGAAGAAGCAGCAGCAACCGCACAAGGAGTCCTTGAAAAGTTGCAGAGTGTGCTGGACAATATCAAACGCGTCGGATTTGGAGCCGAGGAAGAGAGAGCGGCGGTTGGTATGCTGTTTGAGTGTGTAAAGGAAGTGCACGAGGCAGGTCGTCGGCATACATCTATGTAAGATATTGTGTACTTGACACGGCGTGCATTCCTTGCATTTGGCATTTTGTCTCATCTCTCTTCGTTTCACGAGCAGCATCCTTTAGCAGGGCGTTTTGGAAGACTTGGAGGGAATAGATTAACATTGCTTACTCATCGAAGATTGGCTTGGATTTGCTCCTTTGCTAGGGAGGGGTGATGATGGTCAGATATGTATGTATGTACTTTGGGCATACTGTACAGGAATCTACTCATGTGGGATGTACTTGGTGGATCGACCGGAGATAGGCAAGTTAAGCGAGAGACTAAATTGAACCCCCTGCATAAGCGAGGGAGAAGGAGTGTTTCAGAATTACTCGCGTAGTGTACATCCCACTTGGAAAGATCGAATGGAAAAGGCTAAAGGCTAAAAAGGATGTGACGCTGCGACCCTATAATCGGCCTCGACTTCTTCTTCTTCTTCTTCTTCTTCTTCTTCTTCTTCTTTTTTCTCTCTTAGTGGGAACTTCTTTCCTTCTCTACTGCATCATCAACATCTATTAATTCCTACCTTATAGCACATTCCGCTCTTCCCTTTTCTTCTTGAAACCCAACACCTTCTTCTTCCTCTTCTCCTACACCCAAACCCATCTTTGCAAAAAATAATGGAACGATCTAAGAAACCCTCCGCTATCCCCGTCTCTCCCACCATACCTACTCCACAAGTAGCAATCTCAGAAGACAACCACAGGGTCTCGGCAAGCTTGCCTACCGGCGAGTCCGTCGAGGTCCTCCTTTTTGGTGCCACTGTTCTTTCCTGGAAGACTGCAAAGGGCAAGGAGAACTTGTTTGTCAGCTCTAAAGCTCACCTCGATGGTTCAAAGGCTGTGAGGGGTGGCATTCCTCTCGTCTTTCCGGCAAGCAAACCCATGATTCCCCACTCTCGATATATTGTTCGGAGGAGCACCGTCTTTACATGTCAGCCTGCAAGACCCGCTGCTGACCGCCTCTTCTAGAATTTCGGTCCACCGTCCAACAAAGCAACGGAAGGTCTCCCGCAACATGGCTTTGCTCGCACAGCCAAATGGGAATACCTTGGCAAGTCGTCTTCTGAATCCTCAACGCTTCCCAACAGCAGCGGAGACTCTTCAGTGAAGCTGGACTTTGGGCTTTCAAATAACATGCTGGGCGATATCCCGTCGGAGTGGAAAAACTACCAGTTCGGTATCACGTATTCGGTGACATTGGGCAAGGACGATCTCGAGACCACTCTCGCAATAAGGAATACCGGAGAAAAAGACTTCGAGTTCCAGACGCTGTTACATAGCTATTGGGCGATTGATGTAAGTCACTTTGCAAAAGGCTGCGATATGAAAGACGGTATGAAGGAAGCGTTTGACATCAGGCTGACCGCGGGTCTCACGTAGGACATCTCAAATGTCTCGGTGTCTGGGCTCGAAAAGGTCACTTTCGCAGACAAAGTCGGCGGCGGAAAGAAGGAGGAATCTGAAGCTGTTACCGTTGCTTCCGAGGTCGATCGCGTCTACCACGTGGACCCATCCCAAGCCATCGCCATCTCTGAGAAGGGCCAGGCCCGATTCGAGTTCAGCCGGGATATGTTGCCTGACGTGGTTGTGTGGAACCCTTGGATTGAAAAATCGAAGACGCTTGCGGACTTGGCGCCTGAGGATGCGTACAAGAGATTTATATGTGTAGAGACTGGAAGTGTGAGCTGGAACACCCTAGAGGCAGGAGACACTTGGGAGGGTGGGCAGAGGGTCAAGGCTCTCTGAGCAGAGAGGCGCTCTTTCGACCAAATTGACGATTTGACGATTTGACGTGATGATGCATCGGGAAGGATTAGGGCAGCATAGAATGACAGATGGACGGTGTCGGTCAGGAACAGTAGGAGATTTTGGGAGCGCGATTTGAGCTCAGCTTTGGCATTGATATGGCTCCAAAAGTCTAATATCCATCGACACAAACGGAGACTCATGGTTCAAAATCATGGCTGTTGTTCTCGTGAGGTGATATCTGAGTGCGTAGACCACTGCTAAATTCATGGCTAGTCATAACTCCGAGATATGTGATAGTACGGTGTTTAACTTTCTTAGCAGGCCGTCATACCCGTTGCAGGCGGTTCTGCTGCAGCACCGTGGCGTCGGCGAGTCACGAGCAGACAAAGAATCCCCCGACCAGAGTATTGGTAAGTCCTCTTGAACATCTTATCAATCTCATTCAAATGTGCTTTTCGTACCTCTATCCAAAACTCTCCCCTTCCTCCCTTTGTGATTAAAACCCCCGCCCTCGCCAAGAACTTTGCGCCAAACCTCCGAGATAAGATAAGCCGCAATACCGTTCATGCGGTCAACGTCTGTCGAGAATGAAACCTCGAATTTGGATGCATCAAATGTTGAGAATGTAGCAAGAGGTGGACTGATTGACCATGTCAATGCAGACACTACCGCACTACAAGACTTTGCGCACAATTTTACCCCTCAAAGACACCATGTCGACGCCGAAGAAGAAGATTTGCCCGTAGCACAAGAGGAGAAACCTCAGCGCCCATCCATACTTCCCCCTGCCTCGAGCATAGCCCGTCATGCCTCCTTCCCCAATGAAGACCAGGCCTCAGGTACTTCTCCCTCTCCATTGTCCACGCCCACCAAACAAGAAAAATCCGGTCCCGTATCCTGGCGCGACCTTCCCCAAAAGTCCCAACTCGCAGTCCTGACTCTCGCCCGCCTCTCCGAACCCCTGACCCAGACATCGCTTCAAGCATACATGTTTTACCAGCTCAAATCCTTTGATCCGTCCCTGCCCACTTCCACAATATCCGCCCAAGCCGGTATGCTGCAGGGCAGTTTCACCGCCGCGCAGTTCGTCACTGCCATCATGTGGGGAAGGATGGCGGATGCGGAGTGGAGTGGCAGGAAACGGGTGCTGTTGATTGGATTGGCGGGGACGGTGCTCAGTTGTGTCGGGTTCGGGTTTAGCGGGACGTTTTGGCAGGCGATGGTTTGTAGGACGTTGGGGGGCGCCTTGAATGGGAATGTGGGCGTCATGAGGACGATGATTAGTGAGATTATAAAGGAGAAGAGATTTCAGTCGAGGGCTTTTTTGCTGCTACCGATGTGTTTTAACATTGGTACGTTTGATGGAGCGCCGGTGAGATCTATCGCTGACGGTGGGTGTAGGTGTCATCATCGGACCAATCCTGGGTGGATTGCTTTCAGACCCTATGAGGAGTTATCCGAGTGTCTTCGGGGAGAACTCACTGTTTGGAGGGGAAGATGGGGTTTCTTGGCTAAAACGTTGGCCTTATGCTCTTCCGAATCTGATGAGTGCGGTTTTTCTGTTCATCTCTGCTATGGGAGTCGTTTTCGGGCTTGAAGAGGTATTCTACCGATAACAAGTTGCTGCCAACTCGAAACTTACAAAGCGTGCAGACGCTTGAAGCCAGGCGAGACCGACCAGATCTAGGTCTCCGTCTCGGCCGCTCCATTGCCAATGCCTTTCGTCACCTTCTCCGCCGCGATACTCATCACTACACCCGCATCAACGCCGATGACGACGTAGACTCCCCAACCAACAGCTCTCGACTTGATTCCTACGAACTGGAATCACGCCTACCCAAACCACCCGCCCAGAAGCCGACACCAAGACGGAAACTACCATTCTCCCGCATCTGGACCCGCAACGTCCTCTGCACCCTCCTCTGCCACTCAATCTTAGCTCTCCACCTCGGCACCTTCAACAACCTCTGGTTCATCCACCTCTCCGCGCCCCGATTCGATCCGCAGAACCCGTCCCCAGCTTCCCACACGCGGCAATTCCTCCCCTTCAGCTTCACCGGCGGCCTAGGGATGCCCCCCCGCAGCGTCGGATTCGCCATGGCCGTCCTCGGCCTCATCGGCATAACCCTGCAACTCCTCGTCTACCCATCCGTCAACGCACGCCTCGGCACCCTAAAATCCTTCCGCTACAGCCTCTGCCTCTTCCCACTCACCTACACCCTAACGCCCTACCTCTCCCTCGTCCCTTCCTCCCTCGCGCCACCGAACCAGGCCTCCGGCATCATGGTCTGGATGGCCCTAAGCTCCGTCTTGTGCATCCAAGTCGTCGGGCGGACGTTTGCCCTCCCCGCCACCATCATCCTCATCAACAATTGCTCCCCGCACCCGAGCGTCCTGGGCACCATCCACGGCATCGCGCAGAGTGTCAGTAGCGCGAGTAGGACTGTGGGACCCGTGCTGGGCGGGTGGGGTTACGGGAAGGGGTTAAGGGTTGGTGTCGTTGGTGCCGTTTGGTGGGCGTTGGCTTTTGTTGCGGCGGTGGGGTGGGGGGTGAATGGGTTGGTTAGGGAGGGCGATGGGCATGAGATTTGGTTGGACGGGGAGAGGGAGGAGGAGGAGGAGGAGGAGGAGGAGGAAGTGGGTCGATGATGGCGTGTCGGAGTAGGCACCAATGATATCAACGACCGTGCATGATTATCTCCAAATTATAATATCTATTTAATCCCTTAATTATACTATAACATACCGTACCATCACAAGCAAACTGTAACGTATGTATGTAGCAGGTGAAACGAATAGCCAACGTCTTCTTCTTCCTTTTCCCTCCATTCCCCCAAGAAGAGGAAATGAATGGGTGGGTGGACATTGGCATCAGAGAGCCCGCCTGGAGAATATAATCATAATCATAATCACAATCACAATCATAAATCCCCCATCGATATCGGAACCCAGCGCACGTACGCACGCACGCACGCACGGCTATGAGCATTGCCAACGAAGGTTGATGTGATTTGATCGATTGATCTCATTTCTCGTTCGCTCGCGAGAGAGAGCGAGAGCGAGAGTGAGGGAGAGAGCTTCGAATCTGATCTGCCTTATTGACATTTTTTGCCATGTTCCAAAGGGAAAGGAAGGGAAGGGAAGGGGAGGGGAGGTGAGGTGAGTGTGAGTGTGCTTGATGTTACTGTTTTTTATGTGTGGTATTGGGGCGTGGAGAGGAGAAAAGAGAAGAATGAAAATGAAAGGGAGGAAGTGGCTCTTAATTTCCTTTTTTCCTTGCGTGGAGGGGGGCAGGAGGGAGGGGGAAGTGGTGGGTAGGTGGTGTCATGAATGGGCTATTGCATGTACATACAAAAGAAAAACAGATGAGAGCGAAAGTACTGCAGAACACTTACTCGAAACGTCACCGCGAAGCATAAGTAATGATACTTTCCTCGCATAGGTGTTGTCGTCATGAACTCATATATCCCATCTCATCCCCCTAAGCCGGCCTCTCCCTCCCCAACCTCGCAGCTTTGAACCGACTCATCTTCTTCGGCCCTCCCTCGGCCTCTGTGAGCGGTACTTCCGCACTGTCCTCGGGCGCCGCGAAGCCGCCTTGGCGCTGTATCATGCGGTTGCGCATCTTGTTGTATTCGGTCTTGACTTGCTGTTGGAGCAGGGCCGGGTCGAAGTCGTCGGGTTCGGTGGGGGCGGTGGGGTGGCTCGAGTAGGGCCGCTCGATGATTGTGTTGGTGTGGATGGATTTGGGCGGGGTGGGGGTATGGGGTGGTGTGGGTGGTGGTGGTGGGGATTGAGCGAGTGGAGGTTGGATATCCAGCTCTTCGGCGAAGCGAACGCTTTTGTTGGAAGTAGGCTTTGGGGATTTGTTGACGCCGTTACTTGTTGGTTGAGGTGGCGGTTGCCCTTCTCTCGCGTGATTGCTTGCCAACGTTGAGGACTCCAGTGGCGCATTTGGACCGACGTTTTGGATAGCTTTCGCGTTCAACCTTTGCTCTAATGCACGCATCTCGGCGAGATATTCATCACTGAGTACGCGCCGCTTAGTCCTTCCGAACTTGTCCTCATCTTCGTCTTCGTCAGGGGTGCTGCCATCAGGTATTTCTTCGCTGCTGGCGTCAGAATAGGATGCATCACTAGTTTCATCGTCAAGATCCATCTCTGCTACTATGTTGTTGACTTCTGACAGGTTGTACTGGATCATCTGCCGGCGGAGAGCTGCATCTTCTGGGGATTCGTCTGGTGGAATGACGGGTTGCCGGTGGGGCGCCGCTTCTTCCGAGGGCCCGTCCACTGGGATGACTGGGTCGGCGCGCTTCACGGTTGGGATCTTGGTCTTACTTTTATGCTCAAGCAAACTCTCCGTCTTGGTGTCTGCAGTGAAGCTGACGCTTTTCCCCTTACTTGCGCTAGCCTCCGAGGAACTCGATTCGTTACTCTTCATGCTACTTGAGCTGGGTACCGCGGAATCTGCCTTAGTTTTCTTTTCCGAAAGCGCTTGCTGGGCGTTTTCCTGAGCCGGTACGGCGTGGCCTTCATCCTCTGCGTTAGGTGGGAGATCCTTCACACCGGCTTTACGGAGGCTTTCTAGTAGTTGAGGTGCTGCCTGACCGGGCTCAGAAATAGAAGAAGCTTGCAATATCATCAATGAACGGACAGAAAGATAGCAAGAGAAGAATTACATATCATGTTGCCTTCCTCATCTAATTCCTCGTGGATCTCTGTCAGAGGTAGACCTTCTTCATTCCGCGCTTCAGGCTTGCTCAGTACTTGTGTCGCCGCATACTTTTCTTGCGCTGTGTCTAAGAGCGATGAAACAGTTTTGACATTTTGCTGTACATCTGACTCAAATAAGAATGCAAATAGGGAAGGGAAAAAATTGGGCAATCGTCTTACAGTCGATACGTCTCGAGAGAAGCCCAACAACTTGGTGGCTTTCTCGAACATTGCCTCTATCATCGAGTAGCAGCAGCTTTCTCTCTGCTGTGCATCAGTACGAGGGTTTCTGGTGGCTGCGATGGTTATACCCACCCTTAGGCGTCAGTAGCTCATTTTGAGCATCACCAATGTTATCCTACATTCTAGTGAGAGACTACCCTCAGATCCTAGGCAGAGATGATTTGATATACCAGATCGGAGCATGAATGAACGTCGCCAAGCTCCAATATCTCCTCTTTCATACCCTCATACTCGATTTCCCATGTTTGCCAGTGGCGGAGGGAGGCTCGGAGCTTTGCAACATTCTGTTCTAATTGCAGACGATATCTCTCCAAGTCGACTAAGCTGTCCCTTACTTTGATGTCGTTTTCTACCATATTTGCTGTAGGTACAGTGCGTATAATTGCCGGTGGTTGTGTGAGGGTGTCTGGAAGTCTAGACTCGGCCACGTAGCCCTAAGCTAGCCCTAATCTAGCCATTTCCAGAAAATGAGGGCTGGTTTACGGGCGGCATTACGGCCGCTGCTAAGATTTCTATCATATCAAATTTTGATCAAGTCCTCACAGCGCTACGGCTTCGCTCGATAGTCTCTAGAAAGCCTCTATTCCATTGGGAAGTTGGAAGCTAATCTATGGGGGTTTTGTTTTCTTTGACTACCAGCTACATTCTCACATGCCGTGTTGTTACGCTCGCTTAGGCTTCTTAAGGTCAAGATCGGTCTATGGCGCTGTGATATTGAATCTTATTGGCCTATCACGTCAAATGGACTGTCAATGTCAGCCCGGCATCAATCACAAGCCCTGTGCCAGTCACATAACTAGCATTTGAACCGCTTCAAAAGATAATGACCCCAGCTACCTCCTCTAGCTCTGCGGCCCGACCGAGCGGACTCAATGCCTTTATTGCTCCATCCAGATTTGGAGTTTTCTTGCATTCTGCCTCAACCATTGAAGTGCGGACCCAGGACGGACAAACAGCATTAACCCGCACGCCCTTGCTTGCACATTCCAAAGCTAAATGACCCCTATTAGCATAGGGGAACTGAATTGGCCTGCCTGATGACTCACCAGCAGTTATCGTGATGCCCATCATGGCATGCTTAGATGTCACGTAAGCCACTTTGCCAGGCAAGGCTGCGTAGGAGTTTGCAGATCCGATATTGACAATTGAACCTCGTCCAATATCCCGCGTTCCGTTTCTGGTTTTCACGGAGCGAGGTTCTTGGGCCAACATGACCTGATGAGCTTCAAGTTCAGGGAAGCATAGAAGGGTCCTGGACTGCGCGACATCGTCAGCGCCACCTCTTTAAAAGGATTAATCCTGTATACAGTATTGCTTACCAGGCTGCCGCCCCAAGAACCCAGACCGGCCACTTGCTGCTGACATCCGTGAAGCGTGGCCGCGCCGCCTTTCTATCTGGTATGGCTTCGCCCGTCGCTTTCTGATGCTGTTGATGTAGAATCAAGAACCGGCGGGGATTAAACGACGCAGGTTGCGGATAGAATTGTGCATCGTGCATCATCGCTTGTTGGTGTGCCCTAATATATATAGGTAGGCTTTGGTCGATTAGGGATTCCTATAATTCGTTATTTTATAATAGTAGAGCTATGATCTAGAGAATTGAATAAGAATAATATGAGCTGGTAGGCGTAGAGTAATTAGTGGTGAGAAGCTTGGAGTACTGGAGAATCCAACTTGAATTATATTATTCTTAGGGGGACACTCAAAACGTTTAGAATACAGTACGTAAGATCTTACTATTAAATATACCGGTCTTACTACGATGGCTAATAATTAATGGTCTAGAGACCGTATCGATAAGTAGAACGGTATCACTACAGTTCGAGCATCCCATAGCCTTCCGCTAAGGTACCTTAACTTAGGTGGCCACAGTAGAGCTATATTCGACCAAGCCACTATGACTCGACTTCACCTCTGGCGGTTGACACGTCGAAGCATTCCCCACCTTCTGACCTGAACCGGCATCGCTTCGATTATCCCACGTTTCATATAGTCCCGATTGCGAGTCCATTGGCAGACGTTGAAACCAAACTATCCATCCCAATGCCTAGCTGCTTCAAGTGGTCGCAGCAAGTGTTTTAGCACCGCCCCAGCTTCCAGCTCGTCCACCATATCTCTGCTAAAAATCTTCCTGCTCTCAAAGCTATAATCACTCAATTTCTTGACTGTGGGAAAGATCTGGACATGGTTGTGATGGCGACGTCCCCATTCAATGAGATCAATAATGTTGACATGGCGACCGTGAACGGCCTGAGCCAGGCATTAGCGCACGTAGATCATGAGAAAGGATCTATGGGGCGGCCTACTGATCGACATAGCTCAATGGTATTGGGGAGGGGGAGTATACGCACGGCCCGGCAAAGGGATTGCCACGCGTTCAGGTCGTCTTCAACGCCAAACAAAAGGTTAAACTCATGGGTCAGAGCAGCTTGGTAGCTGCGCCACAGATCGTCACTTTCGGGGCTTTCGTGTGCCCATCCGTACCGCTGCCGGAGATGCTTTCGAAGCAATCCAAAAGCGGTTGCCGGTGGCGCGGATGCGTCGTAGGTGAAAGAGGGATAGAAGCGGAAGAACTCATCCAAGGGGCCGTCAATGGCCGATGGCTTTGATTTAGAGCTAGAACAGTGGTGATGTGCCTTTTCAGGAATTGCAAACACAGCCTTGCAAGATGGACAGATCCAGGTTTCCTTGATCGGCATTACTGCTTTTGTAGAGATATCATGCAGATGGTCTGGAAGAACCAGTGACTCAGACATTAGGCTTTTTGCATGCGCTTTCCCGGCAAGATGGTCAGATTTTGAAGTCTCATGCATCATCCGGTCACAGACTTTGCATATCCACAAGGCAGCGCCGGCTAAGCTTGATCCACTGAGGGTTGTCTGTGCAGGTTTGACTCCTGTCGGAATCGTTGAAGAAGCAAACTCAGGATCTGACCAAATCGTCCCAGGCGTACTTTTTCCTGCGGAGACATGCTCGAGACCCTGAAATCCAAGGGACACAGGTACGAAGGACGCAGACTGTTCACATGGACTTGTACAAAGAAGAGTGAGCTCCTCTAAACGGGATGCTAAAACCCTGTCGTTAAAATCCGACAAGTGAGCAATGTGATCATTAGTAGTTATATGTGACGGTCCGTGGGCAACCGCCATTGTAAGAGAGCAAATGGTACATGTCCACATTGTAGATTCCATCAAGCTTGTCGAAACAATACTGGCAGGATTGCAAAAGTGGGGATGTTACGGATTTCACCATGATTCTCCAAGGTAGTAAGACGATGAGCCTTGGCTTGGCACCCTTGAAGTACCTCCCTCGCTTCCTTGCAAGGGACAGCAGCGAGGATCTGCAGAGCCGGATCAAGAACCTTTGATACCGGGTCATCCTGAGGGCATTTCCTATCACCCAGCCCCCACACCCTACAAACGGCAGCCTCGGGTAAGTGAGCACCATACTAAGCTAGGGGCAGATTTCTGTCTTAAGGTTCTTGATATGCCAAGATTTGTCAGCCCTATATTCAATATCAAACGATCAAGCCACTATGACTTGATTCTCCCCTTCTCAGTCTCAGTCTCAATCGTACACAATGTCCCGAGCGCCCGCCCGTAACGGTACTGCTCCCCGGCGCCCAGGAGAAGATGACGGTAAAATCCCCTCCAATCCATCCCTTCTATCCTCAAAGCAACCGCTGACAAAAACCTTCCACCCCCCCAACAGACATCTGCCCCGTCTGCAAATCCTCCCGCTACCTCAACCCCTCCATGCGCTTCCTCGTGAACCCAGAATGCTACCACAAAATGTGCGAATCCTGCGTCGACCGCATCTTCTCCCACGGCCCCGCCCCCTGCCCCGTCGCCGGCTGCGCCCGCACCCTCCGCAAAGCCCGCTTCCGCCGCCAAACCTTCGAAGACCTGCACATCGAGCGCGAAGTCGACATCCGCCGGCGCGTCGCGGGCGTCTTCAACCGGCGCGAAGAAGAATTCGAAAGCCTGCGCGCCTGGAACAATTACCTCGAGGAGGTGGAGAACCTGACGTGGAATCTGCTGCAGGGGGTCGATGTCAAGGAGACGGAGAATAAGCTCGACGCCTACAGGCGGCAAAACGAGCAAGAGATTAGACAAAACGCAGCCATTGAGTCGCAGGAGGCCGCGCACACGGAAGCCCAGCTCGCGGCGCAAAAGGAAGAGGCGAGGCTGCGGCGCGAAGCGGCGAGGAACGAGCAGCTGGACGAGCGCAGGGAGAAGGAGGAGGGAAGGAGGGAGATGGTGGATAAGATTGCAAAAGGGGACGGGGACCCCGATGCCATTGTCCGCGAGAGCCAGAAGGTCGTGCTCAAGAAATCCACCGCGAGGCGGACGGCTGCCGAAAAGTCACGCCAGCAGACCGCCGTCAAAGTGGATAATGGCGCCGCGGCGCCCCTCTTCTCGATCCAGGGGCTCAAACGCGTCGTCAAAACTGCGCCGGAGGAGAAGGAATACGATCCCTTTGGTGGGTATATGATCAAGCCTGCGTATTATCATCTGAGGGACCACTATGAGCATTCGTGGTTGGATAACGCGAGGAGCGATCCGCAGATTACGGCGGGAGGGTATGACGTGGGGGAGTACTGTGCTAGGGCTATGATGGAGGCGTTTGGGGGCTTGGGGGTGTTTGTTGAAGATGAGGTTGGGGGAAGGGAGACGAGGGCGGAGAAGGACGTGGCGACTGCGAGTGCGGCGGCGGCCGGAGGTGGCGGTGGCGAAGGTGTCGATGGGGATGTGCTCTGACAGACGGGGAAAGAATAGAGTTGCACAAAGCATAGCGATGGCGTTGAATACCAGAGACGTACGTGATACCCATTTAAAGCATAGAGCACGGACTGGTTCGGAAAAGCTCTTTTAATCACCCGCGAATGAGTGCTATAATCGCGAGAAAGCCCGTGTGCCATGCAAAAAAGGAGATGAGCACGCATGTCAACTTCTCAAAACGCTGATCCCGCCCCTCTCACAGCAAACAACGATCTCGAATAACGCAGAACATCATCGAACGACAAACCAGTCCCTGAGCTCGTACAAACCAAAGGCAAACTCTTCATATATCCCTTCGCAATAAATGCTCACAGAAAGAGCTCGATCCGTAGACATGGACACTCCGTGGAGTCAGTCAATACGAAGATCTCTTTCCACGCCAATCAGTCACCTTACGTTTATCGTCTTTGTATAAGCCACTCTCCGAACAGACAACGCTCAACTAGTGGACATGCACCGAAGTCAGTCAACACTAGGAACTTTGCTGCAACGGAGAGGCGTGATGGGAGTACGGCGAGTATCCAGAGAGCATCTGTGAGAGAGCAAAAGGGCGGAATGCGTCATAGATGCTGCGAAATCAAGGTCAGGTCTGTAGGCGAAGCCGGATTGGTGAGAGGCTGGTCACTCAAATATCCAAGCTTCACTTTTGACCAGCAATTCCGCTCTTCGCGGTCTCCACAGTCGTTTCGATGCCCTCCCATGGTAAACCGTCAGCGCTTTCGCCATCGCTATCCAGATCCCACGGCTGGCGTACAGATGACTTCTCCTTGTCATGCTGCTGCTCCTCGTCTGAACCACCTCCTCTGAGATGCAGGCCAGCAGTGTTGATGCCGACTGATTCTAGCGTGATCTCAATCTCTTCTTCACTGATCTCATGACCATCTTGCTTTTGGCCCTCGAGGACATCATATAGTGCATAGAGCTGATCTGCCTTCACTTCAATGGCTCCAAGCAGGGTCTCAATCTTATGATACACCAACTTGCGCTTACGCTTGCTGAGCGCCGGGTCATGGCCATTGTAAAGAGCTTGATATCGAGTAAGCTCAATCTTTAGGTGGGCAAGCTCGTCATCAAGGCCCTTTATAACAATTGCGAGAGCGAGACCTGGCGCTTGAGCTGGGCGGATAGTAGGTTCTTCTTCATATGGGCTAGACTTTGGCACGCGATCCGAGACAGGAACAGGCTTTGGAATCTTGATTGCCTCTCTGGCCGCCGCACTATGCTCATGATGTTCATCGCTGGTCGTACGTTTGCAGACTGTGCAATTTGGGCCGTCGTGCTTCGCAAGCCCATGAAGAACTTCTTGAGCTTCCTTTGTCAGTTCTGGTACAGGCTGAGAGCCGACCCCAGGATTACGGATAGTGATATCGGGTACAATGAAAGCGGAAGTCATATTCTCAGCATTCAAGCCACGGCGTCGACTGCGTGTACTCAACATCGAAGTCTCGGAGTGCCGACGCTTGTGCTCGGGGTGCCCGTCAGGAAGAAGTGAAGCTTCGGTGGCATCGTTATGATTCGCCGATCTGGATGTCAGGTCTTTCATTGCCGATTTACGGGGAAAGACCTGTTGCGACTGCTTCGTATGTGCTTCCGCTGTCTGCGTGATAGCTTCATTCTCGTTATCCGGTTGGTGGTTTCTATTTCGGCGTTGCTTGCGCTGGATACGCTCTTGCTCTAAAGTCTTTCTCAGCTTCAGAATTTCGTCGCTCTGTGATTCACATGTCAGCAGGTGTTACCAAAGCATGAAATGAATATTCACCTCAAGGAAGCTCAAGTACGTCAAGTTTTGCGATGTTTCCACAGCTTGGGCGTTCTCTGCGCCGCGAGGTGACCGGTCACTACGTTTTGCTTTTCCTTTCCCTGTAGGTGCCTCATACACAGAGTCCTCACTGTCTGGGGAGTCATCAATCTGAGCAGTCCGCTCCCCGCCATTGGAAGGCCCGTTTATGTCTTTGCGACTTGATCGAAGGTCGAACATAGTGTCTGGGTTTTTATGGGTAGGAGATTCTGAAGTCGGCTCGATACCTTCAATGTTACCAGCTTTGGAAGCGGTTTTATCCTGCAGCTCAGAAGGTTGCACTTTGTTTTCCTCTATCAAGCTCCGCACTGTGTCTGTCCTTCGATCGAGCTTTCGTCGTTGAGCGTCCTCCTTGTTATTCAATTGTTGAGTTTCGTTTTCAAGATCGTTACTCAGCTGGCCAAGGCGAGTTTTCAGCTTGTTATTTTCGTCTTTAAGACCTTCATTCTCAACCTTGAGCTGCTCAATCGTGAAGTACGCGACACCTAGTTGAGATATGGCTGAGTCACGCTCTTGCGTTATGCTTTTCAGAATGGTCTCGGTCGTGGAGACTCTCCGATTCGAGTTGTCCAACTGGCCTTGAAGTGCACGGAAAGACGATTCCAAACCTAAAGATTGTCAGCCACCATTTAATGTACTCTAACAGATTCCCGCTTACGGTTCTTCTCAATCAACAGCTTACGCTGACTACCACGAACCTCGTTTCCACCATCGCTATCTGTCATACCTAAGGCACTGTCACTTCTCGGAGCTCTCCTCCTGTCGACCTTTTCGCTCTCCAACACCCTGTTCTTCTGTTGCAGATCTCGTATGGCATTCTCAGCTTCAGCATTAGTCTTCTCCAAGGTCGCGACTTTGTCCTGAAGAAGTTTCAGCGACAAGAAGATGGCCTGTTCATCAGCCGGCACCGGTATCTCCTTGACGCCAGCGTAGTTTTGAAATTGGCCAGCTTGACCAGAAGCTGAAGCAAAACGAGAAACACGTGATTTTCCGTGTCGAGAAAACACTGGAGTGCCGTCTTCGTAAATACCCGAGACCAATTCAGATATGTTGGGTAAGTCAGGCAACATGAACGATTGCTGTGTCCCTTGAGGCGTTGGAACAGCCTGTGGGTTCTGTCTGTTCTTTGGGGCAAGAGACTTTAGCAGGTCTTGCTTTGAAGTGAACTTTGTTGGCATGGCAAGATTTGAGGCAGTGTGCTGGCCCTTCATATTACCAAATCGGGTGTTTCTAGCTGTCAAATCGAGTATTGGTGGCCTCTCCTCGCCGAGTCTAGATCGCTCGTTCTCGTCTCTGACACGAGCGTGCATTGAAGACAGTGTGCGACGGTTCTCCTCACTTCCTTTCCTACTCTCGCCAGACCCGTAATCCCTTGTTTTAGACGGTGGGGGTGATGGTCCTGTAATCTCTTTTTGTAAGCCAGATGGCCTACGGACCTGCGCGTCGCATCTTGAAGAGTTATGAGGAGCTTCGTCGGTTTTCCTAGACGACTGTCGATGCGTGAGCGGCGGGGTACCTATGACCTCATAATTGCCAATCATGGGCGCAGAGAAATCCATGCTGTCTCCATCGAGGCTCAATTGCGCGTTGGAAGAGTATTCGTTCAAGCGTCCCGCTTTGCTGTTCCTCCGTTTCTTGAGACCTCGTCCAATCTCGATTGACAGACTATCATCATCCGAGGAGGTGCCGCCTTGGGAGAAATCAGGGAACGCTCGACCGATTGCCGAGGTGTTGATGGCGTAGTCTGGTTCAGGTCGTGCGAAGCGACTGTACTTTTGTGCACTTGCGCGTAGTACAGGGAGCTGCTGCGCGTTGTTGTCGAGTTGACGAGTTGACATGATGGCTTCGTTGTCTGGATCGAAGTCGGAGACGGTGGGTTGAGGACTTGTGAGATCCAGCGAGTGCCGAGAAGATCGTGATGAGTCGCGCGTCCTGTTCATATCTTTGGACATTTCGCGTATCAATTGGGCGTGCTGTTTGGAGGTTGTGGATCCTGTCATGGCTGTTGTTTATTCTTGCTGCGATTGGGCACTTATTCGACGCGGTCGGTGTTCCTGAGCTTAAATGAGAAAGGCGAGCGTTGAGAGCGAGCAGATACAGTCAGTGCATCTATAACTTGAGCAGTTTCACTGTGGAAATCATACTGCGGTGAACGTAATGTGGAATATCAAGTACGAGCAATATTTATCATGTTCGAGGTTTGTTTACAATTTGAGTGGGCTCGGCGGGCTAAAGGTAGCGGGTCTACCTTAACCCCGGCGCTAGTCTAAAGTCCTTAAGGTAGAAGTACCTCGGGTAACTACGAAGTATCGACTTTAGAGCAACCGGCCAGGCCAAAGAAGAGCTTTCGACGGACGTCAGTAGGATTCATCTTTTAAAAGGCATTCGATGTAGATTATGCTAGTCACACTTCATAGCTATCGTGCCTTGATACTGCGATACAATTAACTCTGATCTCTGTTAACCTGACAGATATCAAGATGTCTTGATTATACGAGTGGACTCATAGTAAGTGCACCCTTCAAAATTGCAAAATCCCGCTCAGTGCTAGCTTTTCGTGAGCACGATGCAGCAATGCTCACACCTAAACACCTTGCTAAATCAACTTCCCCTTTCCGAACCAATTCTGTGGCTTTATGACCTGGACTGGACTTTGTCGCCGTCATGCTCAACCGCTAGCTTCTCCATGTCTCTGCCTTGCCAGGTCCACTTAATACATTGTGGCTATCTCCGGTTCGCTTATCGTCAGCATCGACTGCAAGCTATCTGGCGCTAGAAACTCCCGGGCCAGCTCCACCATATCATCGGCCTCTTTCAGTTGACGCTCCCGATCCACCTCCTGCTCTTCCTGTATCCTAATTCTGCGCCTTACTTGCTCTTCCTCCTCAGCCTTCTTGCACAATCGTCCCAGCGTCTTGACGCAGTTCGGGCAGCTATAGTGATCCCTGCAATATGCGCAGTTGCACCGCGAACTTTGCGCAAGGCAGTCTGGGCACACGTGGACTTCACACAATGTACATTGTTGGGCAGTGGCTGTACAGCGAGGGCGATGGTCGCCCACGGAGCGATATTTTGGACAGAGGAACGAGCCACAGCCCAGCCAAGAGTCGTTGGGTTGGGGTTCCGTACCCTCCTCGCCTGAGTTGGAAATGGGGGTGGACATTATCAAATCGAGCATTTTCAAAAGTTCGCCCTCATAAGACGTTTCCTTGAGTTCACTTGCTGCTTCACTGAGTAATATTTCGGGTTTTAATACTAAGGTGTTGGATTCGACGTCTGGGGGCAAACTCAGCAAATGAGCATATTTATCTTTGAAGCTCTGTGATAACTCTGGCAACTTCGAGAGAACACCCAGGTATTCGCGAATGGTGCATTTAGTTCTCTCCCGCGCAGTATTCAGTGCAACGGTGGATTTCTCTGAAGCTTCTAGTACTTTTCTGAAGTGGGAATTCTCTTCCAGGAAAGCTTTCTCAGTGCCTAGATCCTTGTAGCCACATATACGCATGCTCAAGCCGCGTAAGTCGTGCGCGAAACAAAAAGGTTCCTTACAACTTTGACAGGCCGCACTCCATCCTGGTGTCTGCCAACAATCATGACAAAGACTGCGAGGACATGGATTTTGGTCTTCGCTTGCCATTCCGTACAGAAGCCAATGTAGCACTTGGTAGTGCTTCAACCTTGGCGAACATCCCCGAAGAACAGGACACTCAGTAACTGATCCTGATTTTGCGTCGGATTGAAGGAGGCGGCTCAATTCCACATCTTCGTAGCCTTCTCCTGGTGGAAGTGGAGCCGTATGGACATGATTGATGGCCAAACCAGTCATCCCAGGTCCCATGAAAGTTATGCTACCACCGTGCGAAAACATTGGTTTTAAGCAACACCACTGCATCTTCAGGGCTGGAGTTACAGTACTATTGGGTGTGTTGCTATTGGCAGCACTTGTGCTGGGTACGACTTCTTGCATCATGAGGTTCGGATTTCGCATCTGACCAGGAGCCCACCAGTAGGGCTCCTTGAGTGTAGCATCCCCAGTGTCTATCCCCGATCTTGTACTTCTCGGAGGGTTTGCTGACGGTAACGGGCGCGAGAAAGCGCAATTCTCACACAGAGTCTTTCTGCATCCCATGCAGTGCATTCTTATACTGCAATGCTCGCATCTCTCAAGGATCTGAGCTTTACAGTCCTGACATATAATATTTTCGACGAACTTTCGATGACTCTGACGAAGATGAGTGGTTTGGGACTTGCCCTCGCCATAGCCTGGTTGCAGTTCGCAGCCCAGTGGCTCGCCGTTGTAGCCGGACTCTGCCTCTTCCCACAATTGCCCTTTAGTATTCCTTGACCTGACGGCTTCTGATTGTACAGCTGGCCCAAGTCGATTCCCTGAGCGCCATAACCGATCGTAGACCACCCATACCTCTGTCCGGGCATCTGGAGTCCCTCTACCTACTGAGTAGTCCTTTCGTTTCAGACATCTTCCACCGGGTGTAGGACACCAAGCCGTATCCGTCCAAATCCCCAGTTGGTGACATATCTTGATAAGTTCGTGTGTGTGAACTGAATCGGAGTCTTTTCGGAGGTACGAGGCTGGGGTATAGGGTCGACGCCTGTGGTGCCTGCAGCGGAAAGTATAGAGACTTCGTAATGCAAGTCCCGGTACCGACCCTGACTTGTGGTATTCACTAGCTGACTTTTGGAGGCTGAAAAGAGTGAGGAATGGCATGATGTTGTACTTCAGAGACACCTGTTTGCAACCACGGACGGACAGGTGTTTTAATGTCTCTCGCCGGCTATGCAGAACAACTGATGTCAAGGTGTTCCCTGCAACTGCAGTATTGTCGAGGTCTAAGGATATGAGTCGGGTGCCAAACGGAAGGACAACGGTCATGAGTAACTGGTCTAGAGCGTATGGCTTCGACTGAACGGCCGAAATCTCGCCAGAGCTGTCACTTGCGGGGGATGCCTGCCTGGATGTAAGTCTTCCAGGGCTGAAAGACCGGAAAGAGAGATAATTCCATGCTGTTGGATAGCCTTGCAGAAATGAGCGGAGGTAGCTGGATGTATGGTATAAGTCTAGAATTGACGACGTTGGTAGCTGAAGGAGGAGGGACTCAAAGACTGGTGGGTGTGTAGAAAGAATCTGTTCGAATTTGGACAAGGAGATGCGTTGGCGTGGGCGTGAGGTGCTGGAAGAGCATCTGTCCCGAGAAGCTCGGGAGCGCGGAGAGGCATCATCGGCCATATGTCCATCTAGAAATGAGATGAATCGGTGAATGACTTCAACTCTTGGGTGATTTGACTGGAGTGTTGTCGAAAGAAGATGAGGTTTGATGTGAAGTACTTATCATGATACGTTAAGCTATGAAATTTCCATATCGGCTTGTTCGGACTAAGGACTAAGGCGAGCTTCCCCTGCGCCGGTAGATCTTCCGCTATCAATCTCATTTCAACCCTAAAGTTCTTGACCTTTTTTAGACTCAAGGTCAGATTACCTTACTTTACTTCATCTTTCCCCTTGGTACTACTTCAGTGTTTGCTTGGACTGAAGAGACAATCAATCGACATCTTTGGACAGCTAGCATATATACGTTTGAGCACCGTTCGTTTTCGGCATGATACTCTCCGAGGCGCCGCCAGTTCTATCGACTCCTGTCACTCATCTTTTTGAGGAGCAGTCTACCGTGTCCACCAAAACATCAAGCTCAAGGCTCTCGGAAGAGCAGCTTTACATTACATATGAAATAGACCGCACTATTGCTGAGATTGAAAGAGAAAGATTTACTCGAGTTGCTTTACAGTTTCCGGACATCATGCTGCCGGATGCACCAAGAGTCTTTGAGGCATTAAGCAGAGGCCTGAATTCCAATACGTCATCTTCACATCAGCAAAGACCTCAGCTATACGACTCAAACCGGCTAACCAACGGTTTGGAGGAGCTGCACATGACTTCCGAGAAGCAACATGCGGTGAGACTGTACATACTTGCTGATACTTCCTACGGAGCTTGCTGTGTCGACGAGGTCGCGGCTGAGCACATAAGTGCTGATGCTGTCGTACACTATGGCCGGGCTTGTTTATCACCTACTGTCAAGATTCCAGTCATTCACATTTTCACCATTCAGCAGCTTCCATATCAATCTAGCCTTATCCAGGATTTCGAAGACTTCTATGTCGACCGTCATGCGAAGATCATTCTTATGGCGGACGTGACATATCAATATCACCTAAAAAGGATCAACGCGGTCCTACAATCTCGCGGATATAGCAACATTTATATGACAGACGTAGTGCATGATCCCTCTTCGCCTTTACCAAACCGCACGATTCCAGACGAGGTCAAGGCTGATCCATGCAAGCTTAGAGCTTGGCAGCTCTTTCACATTTCTAATCCGCCAGAAGCACTTTTGCTTACTCTAGCTTCTCGTTTGGCTAGTATCCGTATCTATCCTGTCTCTACGACACATGACGAGCGCTGTGACGAACCATTCTTGGCATCAACAAGTCGGGCATTGAGTAGAAGATACGCTCTTCTAACGTCTGTTAGCGCTGCCTCTATACTTGGAATCCTAGTCAATACTTTAAGCGTAAAGAATTATTTGCACATTGTTGAGCACGTCAAGTCCCTAATACAAGCCGCTGGCAAAAAAAGCTACACGTTTGTAGTTGGCAAGGTGAACGCAGCAAAGGTGGCTAATTTTGGTGAGATTGGCGCGTGGGTTGTTATTGGCTGCTGGGAGAGCTCGTTGATTGACAGCAAAGATTTCTGGAGGCCCATTTTGACACCATTTGAGCTGGGGCTGGCATTGAAAGGAGATAGCGAGAGAGTCTGGACCGGGGAGTGGAGCAGTGATTTTCAGAGCATACTGCGAGAGCCGACCCGACCTGGAGATGACAACATATTGAGGGAGGGGCACAAGACAGACGGTAAGATTGATGGAGACGTAGACAGAGAGCTTGACTATGAAGAGGAGTCAGCGCCGCCAGACTATGATCTGCGGACTGGGCGCTATGTCTCGGATGCAAGGCCGATGCAGACATGCCGTCTGAGTGCCTCTGCAGGCCAGAGCCTGCCCAACGATTCTCTTATGAGGCGGGCTAAAGGTGACTTAGCTGTTGTAGGCGGCGAGGCTTCTCCGGGGGCCGAATATCTCAAATCGAAGAGGATGTGGAAGGGGCTTGGGAGTGACTTGGAAATTGCATACGAAGAGGCAGAGGGCGCCATAGCGCAAGGCAGAAGCGGTACTGCAAGAGGTTATACCCACGATGGAGAGGGAACAAGAACATGACAAATGAAGTTTTAGATTGGTAGATGGAAAGGAAGCAAGAGCAGGCCTTTCAAAGCACAGCGTAGACCGCCTTTCCTTCTGATCAAGTGACTCAAGTCGTGATCACCCCCTTGCTCTTTTCTCCGTCCATACAAAACGCAAGAAAGCAGCTTGTGGCATGCAATAGAGGGATGAATGGGTTCATAAACGAGGTTTACTAAGCAGCAAGCAAACGTAAGCCAATTGAGAGGGTATTTTTTCCCCTCGCTTCTGTGCTCTCGCTTCTTTTCCAAGTTTCTTACGGATCAGATACTCCATTTGGATATCAAGTTGGGCATTAACTGACTGATTGATTGATTGATAAATCGCTCATAAAATCAATATACTTGATCGTTACTACAGTTCCCTATACACAGCTTCAATCAAATATTCTCATGCGATAACAAACAAACTCCAACAGTAAGAACTCGAAATAGCAAAATCAAGCCTTTTAGTAGATCAGCCGCCTACCGACCCTACCTACCCACCTACCTAAGAATACTTTACTTTACGTGCTTGGCTTCTTGGCAATCGGCAAAAGGCACTTGAGCCTCCTAAGGCTTCCTCCCAGCATCCTACCTTATTGTCACGACGAGGTCACATTCATGTATGTGCCTTCCATTGCAAACTATATTTCAGGAGCAGGTATAATGCATGCGCGTCCCTGCTCTTGACTACGTCGCCGTCGAGGCTTTCCTTACCGTCGTCATGTTCCACAGCCATGTCGCGATACAGTCCCAGCCTCGTCTCCATTTCTTGCTGTTTCCTGGGATATCCCCTCGTTCTACATCCTTAGCCAGCACGATTGAATTGACCATGTTGCGTCCGCAGAAGTGTTACTGGCCGCCTAAGACACTGTTAGATCGGAAACACCAGGCCAATAAGCAGCCGCATGATATTAAGACACTGCGGAGTCGAGGATGAAGGCGTCCCAGACCTTCAAGAGAGGAACAAGTCAGAACCCCACAAAACATCCGTCTCTTCTGGCAAGATGTACCGCCCCATTCGCTTCCAAGCAGCGCAACGCGCTGGAACAAGACATTCAGCTCGACGAACCATTTCGACAGTACTATTCTGGTGATACCGTCAAAGGAGCAGTACACATGAATGTCACAAAGTCCCAACGTATCACCCACCTCGTCATACGCCTACATGGTTTTGTCAAAGTAGCCAATCGCGCAAAGCTTCCGGGCGAGTCCATAAGCTACGATGAAGCGCTCATGGCCTTGGAGAAGGGCAGAGGTAGGCGGGGCATCGAGTACTTCGGAAATGGCTTCGCACGACTGTTTGAAGACGAGACCGTCCTATGTGGCGAAGGGCGAGTCATAGGCCAATATGAGTTCCGCTTTGAGATGGTTCTCCCGTCGAAAGGTCTGCCATCTGGTATCGATGTGAGTGACAACGTCTTGCCCCATCTTCATGTTCTCAACGAAAGTAGTCTAATCTGCAAAACGCGCAATAGTTCGAACACGGCACCATATCTTACCTACTCACCTCGACAGTGACGCGCCCAACAACCATCGCGCCAACCTTATCGCAACACCGAAAGCTTGGCTTCCTAGAAGCCGTTGATATTTCACTGATCCCTAAGCCAAAGGCCGAGATGGTCTCGATTGACGTGGGGTACAAGAGAGTGAAAGCGAGAGTAGGCAAGAAAAAAGAGGTAGACAGATTACGAGAAGGGGAGAACTCGGAACCGCCGAGCTCAATGAATGGCGAGCATAATGAGCCATGCAACAATCGCCAAGTTGACTCCGACCCCCCACGAAGCCCAGTGCCAAGCGAAACAAGCTCCGCTGCTACCACTGACAGTACCTCGAGCAACATGAGCTGTTCAGTGACCCCACCTTTAAGTACTGTCATCGAAAATGGAGAAGATGCTATCATCAACCCCATTCGGAACACCATATCCGCAAGGATCGAAGTCTTACAAGGAGGATGCTTGGCTGGCGACTCATTCCCCGTAAAGGTCTCGATCAAACACAACACAGTCGTTAAGAGTATGCAAGGTATCATCATTACCCTGTATCGTCAAGGGCGGATTGAAACCCATCCGGCCATACCGCTAGGACCACAGAGGCGAGGCGAGAAACCCAAGTATGAGGATTACTACCCCAAATCGTATACGGGGCTTGGCGGTCTGTCTTTGACCTCGGCCGGTTCAAGCAGATCTTTTAGACAAGATCTCAACCAAATATTTGCACCCATCATCGTCGATCCCCAATCTCTTGCCGCTGTCATCAGTACATCAATACAAGCTCCCGTCCACCTGTTCCCGACAATCACCTGCGTACCCGGCGGAATGGTCAGCTTCAGATACTACGTTGAGGTAGTGGTTGATCTGCGCGCAAATAAAGGTGGTCAGGATTGGCTTCGTCCACATCTGAGCATGACAAGTGGCCTTCAGCATGGCTATGGTGACGCAAAGATGACTAGGATCGAGTGTCCTGACGGTGTAAGCTACGCAGCCACTCCTGGGTTTAATTATCTTGTTACGGATCAGCTCCGAAGAACGAAAGGTGTCGTCTTCACTCGGACGGAGATGATAGTGGGCACAGAGGACAGTTCGCGGAAGCGCCAGAAGCAGAGAGAAGACCACCCAGCTGTGGACGAGAACAGGCCATCGAACGTATCTGCCGTTCTCGGGGTTGAGATTACCCAAGACCAAGAAATCGAGCCTGGACGTCGCGAAAGCGACGTCGAAGAAAGCAACATCCGGTGCACACACGCCAGTGACCCAGAGCAATACTCAACGCCCAACATACCGCCTCCTGATATCGAAGATGATCTCGACGAGAAAGGCAGACTACGAAGGGCAGAAGAGCGACTCCTCCCCAGCGCACCACCACGAGACGAGGAGCCCTCCTCTTCAACGGCCCCAATCCCTTCAGCTCCCATCGCCGATGACGAAGAAGATTTCCTCCGAAGGTACGGCCAGGACCATCCAGCACCAGCGTACGACGGCCCTCAAGACGACAAGCTCGAACGCGAACGGCAACGGTTGCTGGCGCGGACCAGTGCTCCCGACGCAGAAGATGACGGCGCGGAAGGGGCATCTACTGGCGCGGATAACCCTCACGTTATCCAACCCAGTGCTCCCGTCCTGTATGAAGACGACGTCTTCGACATCAACGACCCCCGCGTACCGCAAACTCCCGCCACCGAACCTCTGCCTGCTGGACCATCGGCTCCAGAACCTAATATCCTCGACCCACATCTTCGAATCGACAACCACGGATCAACACCAGCGAATACCCACGGCATTACTGATAACGACGAGAACTTTTCTATCAGTAAGGAGAACCTACCTCTCTACAAACGGTGAAGGAAAAGGAAATGTATCCTGGCGTTTACGGATACGATGGTTCTGCGGTTTCCGTTTCGGTCTCGTCAATGGCGTTTGTGTGCGTGTGTGTATGTATGGATGTATGGATGTACGTAGTCAGTACGGTGATACCCTGGGTCGGTTCTGAGGTCTGTCTGTCTGTCTGTCTGTCTGTCTGTCTGTCTGTCTGTCTGTTGAGTAATGAAATGAATAAGTTAAGGATTATGATTATGGTTACGGTTGGAGAACGTCAATATGGGATGAGTTATTCGATGTTTGAAAATTCGCTATATCTTGAAAACTGCCTTGGGCTTGTAGGTTGGCGCAAGTGCTGTGCTTTGATTGATAGAAGGCTCTGAAGCTGTAGAGCTTTGATTAATCGAAACCTCTGAAGCTTGGAAATCTACATAAATCCGGGGGCTATCATGACGGGTTTTCTGACATCCTTTGGTAGCAGAGCGACAAACTCGGCTGGTAGAAGGCTGCAGGCTTTGATGGGTAAGAGACTCTGAGGCTGTAGTATTCTATATAGACTTGAGACTATTATCCCAATGTTCCTATATCCCTGAATGATATAGCCAACCACTATTTAGCAAAGAATAACGCTGCGCGGCTCATCCAAGTATCACGATGAACACCCTATGCCCTTATGCCGAACCGGCGGCTCTATACGCTATATACTCTTGAGATGCTTGTCGTAATGGCTGAAGATGGCAGTAGTGAATGGAGTACAGAGAAGAAGGCGGATATTGAATTGATTGGTGGGGGCGAGGGTTTTGGATGTGCATGTGCTAACGAGTATAGATCTAAACGGTGTAGCCGTTATTGGGTGGGGTTAAGGTAGCGAACGTGGCTGGTGGCGGTACAGTCAAGCGGGCAGATTGATGCCAGATGTCTTTCTTGCGTAAATGCATTTTCCGGGTAATTGTATTGCTCTCAGAACGGGCAATTTGATAAGGCGGAAGTAGTCTGCAAAGGCGAGGAGGTGTATCAAGAGGCTCATATTGGGACGTTAGTGCGTGGGCTTTTCATTTCCAGCAGGCGGTCTCGTAAGGCAGCATCGATTCGGAGCATGTAGGCCTCGGATGCAGACGTCGGCTAGTCCTCTAAGAGGCAAGGGTAGCGACCACCGTGCATTACATACTCGGATATGTCTGCATTGTCGCAAAGGAGGAACTCTTCTCCACGGTGGTACAATAAACAGTCGGATTCAATCTTGAGAGTCGTGAACTGATTGCATTGTTTTAAGCATTCAATGATATCCCATCCCAGCGGAGCAAACAGTCTCCGTTGAAGACAAATTCATCAACCTGTCTTTCCGCGCGGACTAGAGCGGTAGTGATTATCCAATGATGGCGCTCTCCATTAGGTATCTTTTCGATGTCGCTTTCCTCTGGCTGCCAAGCCCATTTATGTGGACAGCAGTGAAACGGATTCCATCTACGTGCAAGAGGAGTGCTATGATGATGCCCGCTAAGGTCTTCTTGCACGGCAGAGGTCCATCCTCCTTCCAAAGCCACAGATTCCAGACAGACAAGCCTTGAAAGCCCTTGGACGAGGCTCTCAATGAAGTCTCCGCTCTGGAGAGCTGTCTGCTGGTAGACGGAGTGTTGTTGGTACACCTGATACCCGCGATTGATAGGGCTTTGGTCTTGCCATTTAGCGACTGCTTCCTGCAACGACATCCCACAGCCTGTGGCATCAGCGACCAATCTCTGGTCTGGGAGTCCCAATTTTCTGGGCTAGCTTCGCCAGTTTTGCTCATGAGAGTTGTCTGGCTCCCAAGGCTCTCGACATAGCTACACATCGTAAGATCAGGCAGGAATTCAGAGCCATCGTAGACGAGCCCTCGAACGCATTTGCTCAAGATTGGATGCTGCGTAATAGCCTCGAAGACTGCGAGGTCAATCTTGTTAGGAGCAACATATATCTTGTCAAAGAGAAACCGAGAAGCATATGAACACCAAGTCTTGCATACCAGCCGCGTCGATTTGAGATGGCTTCGCTCCAAGTATCCCAGTATGGCCACGACGAGTTCATTCGGGAGATATATTTGGACAATGATGCTCCTGGACGCTGGGAGAATTGAGTTGCATGAGTAGCCCCCAATTGTGATCTCGCGTTTTGCGACAATAATATTCGCGTGGCAGCAGACAACACAGATAGAACGCTAATCCGCAGCTGGCTAAGAACACGTCACGTGCCAAACCCGGTAATATACCCAGCTCTCATCGATTTACGTTTTACTTTGTCAAGTGATACGTAAGGTATTCAATATATTACAGGCTACGCAATCACACTCGCCCAGTAACGAACGAGCAAAGGACGGCACCAATTAATCTCAACGCGAGGATCCTATTTTACTGACGCAAAATGCCATACTAAGATCTCACTCCACTATCAAGTCTGGCTGCCGCTGTGGTCATCTTCAAGTTCCCGGCCAAGGTAGAAGGATGTGCATCTTGAAAGTGCAGAATTCAAAGGCCCTCGTAATCCAGTGCCAATTCACAGCTCCTTAGCCGGAGGATATGAGGTCCAAGAGAGATATTTGCCCCACAGAGTTCAGGTCCGCACAGGCCTTACACCCTAACATTTCCCCTGTTTGTACTCCTCACACCATTTGCTTCATCTGCTTCGCAAATAGGTATGAGAGGACGATAGGGGTTGGGAATGAGAAATGGTAGCGAAAACGGAAATGAGGTTAGCTGAGGGCAGTAAAAGGCTTTTATAGGTAACAAATACACCTTTCCTGTGCTCACTGATTTCTCATTTGAAGCTCACCCGATACCTCACATGTCTTGAAACCCCACTAGCTCCCCCTTCCGTAAACATTCGCTTAAACACTTGACCAACCTCCCTTATAATCATTTTGCAAATCCAAAACCATCCTTCCACAATGTCTACCCAACATCCAAGTTTCAATTTTATGGAAGATATCTAAAGGTGCGGTATCGTTACCATCCAGACAGCATCGTCTCGCGACCACATCACTGATGGATCCGGGGTTCGAATCCGAACACCTTCCGCATGGGTTCAGGGCCACGAGAATCGGTTTGATGGGGGGTACCGTATCTAGCATGTCCTGGTACGTTACCTCCAAAAGACTCATCCCTCTTCACCATTCCTGTGAGATGTGTCGTGGGAGTGGCTAGTGGGTCTTTCATCTATCTAAGTCACTAGACGCTGGTCATATGACTCTGCGTGTCACGAGATTTGCTTTTTCCCCCCTCGCTGTGCTCCTAGACTTGTCTTAGGCCCTGGAACTTTCTTTTGAGTATTGCTCACTAAGTCCAAATTCGTTGTCCAGCTCTGAAAACCCTAACAATCTTACGAACATGGAGGAACTTCCTTTGCAAGCTTCAGCTCACTCAACAGCCCCTTCCGGCCAGTCAAGCATCCCTGAAGAAAGTCCTCCAACTGCTTTCCGTTTTGTCGACCTTCCAGCCGAAATCCGCAATCAAATCTATCGCTACGTCCTCAGTCACCGCCGCCAGCCCGTCAGACTCATTGGATATCAAGGGGGACCGACTCTCAGAGACCTAGCTGTCGTTTTTACGAACCGCTTCATCTACTCCGAAGCCATGCCCATTTTCCTCTCTTACAATACCTTCTTCATCACAGGAACACGCACGGAGCACACATGGCTCCGCAGAATGCGCCCCGAAGGACGTAGCGAGCTCCGCAAGATTATTTTCGAAGTCAGCCCCGCATCGTACAACCATGACTATAGCGTTTATAATGCGTTGTCTTTGTGCCCACAGGTGCATATCACGCTCAAAGTACGTCCGAGTCGTTTATCCCGGGCTGCGCTGGAGGGTAATCTGCGGAATATGCACGGATTTGCAACAGTGACTTCGGATACGCTACCGAAGGAAACAGATCTCTGTGCAAGGCATCGACGCGACGGTGTAGTTGCCTGGGAGAGGACGCTGAAGCGGGATCAGATGGGCCGCATTGAGCCTGTGCTGCAACAATTCCGAGCACCGTGTGTGGGCAAGTGTAGAGTACACAAGGGGCGTAGAGGGACCCACACGCAGGCTACCATCCATCTTACCTTTCTCGAGACGTGTTACTATTGTTGCTAGAGGTTAGTGATTGCTTCTTCGCGAGGTAATTCAATACTGATATCATGCAACAGAATGACACTGCCAAACCTCCTGTCGTGTCACTCTTTCAACATGCACGATCATTAGCTCAGGATAGGAATCAGAGCTTGAAAATGTAGGAGATGGAATGGAAAGGAAATGCAGTAGGGGAGAGCTGTAAAGCAGAATTGATGTCTGTACAATTCCGATAAAGCGCGGAAGAGGGAAAAGGGCGACAGTACTAGTTCCACAATTCGTGTCTCTGGTGCATTTCTCATTGGTGGCCACCATGGCTGTCAGATTAACGCTAGGAAGAATGTCTCTAGTGGAGGTATGACCATGTAATTGATGGTCTAGTTATGCTGTATTTCTTTCCATACTTGAAACAAGCGTCTTTTCCCTCTACGAACCTCCAGTAGCAGACACCTTTCGGTCTCCTTCAATGCAATTGACTACCCTCGTAAAGCACCCTAAAGCTTTGTGCACGCAGGATAGGAAATGAAGTTGACTGATATCTGAGCTGGGTGGAGACCCCGAGATGAACGTAAGAATGGAAGTTGGGCATCACCATTTCACACCAAATCCGTTAATGATGGTGATGGTGATGGAAATGAAACTTCTAGCTAGCAGTATTGGTAGCATATACATCAAAGTTGAGGGTAGAAGTACTTGGTAAGGAGATCTTATCTGGACCCCTTGCGCTGATCGGATCTGTCCCGAGGGTCCCTGCATAGAACTAACGGCTGACGGGGGAACTGTGCTGAACCTTTGAACTATGGCCAACATTAAAAAATATGATATAGTGGGAAGAGTAGGGTGGATGAGAAGATAGATTGATGAAGAAAGAATAATTCTTCCTTCTATCATTTCTATATGTACGATGCAAGTATAAAGGGAAAGGAAAGGGATATGCAGGCTGAGTCAGACTCGGAAATTGTTTGATGCCGATAAGTAAAGAAGCGATAAAGTGGGTCCGACTTCGGCCAACTTCCAATAACATCGAGGCTTCAGATAATCAATGATATATAAAGTACAGCCTTACAGTTCTTTGATATCTGAGCGTTTCTACTACCGCCTCTCTTTCAAATTTCCTCCATCACCATATCGCCGACTCCTATACATCTCATCAATCAGTCCTTGTCTCTTGTATATCATGGCAGCAACAGCTCGAACCTTGACGCGTCTGACAGCACGCACTGCCCCCATCCACGCAAATCTCCGACGTATCGCCACACACGATGCCCGTCTCTGCCTCCAACGCCAGACATTCCAATCTTCTTCCCGCCGCGGCTATGCCTCTGCCAATGAAGAAGCCAAATCCTCACGGACTGCCTACTACGCAGGCTTCGGTGCCCTCCTCGCAGCTGCTGGTGTCGCCGGCTATTACTACACTGGCAATGGAAGCGTCCCAGGGATGAAGAAAGGGAGCTCGGGCGAGACAAGAGGCCTGTTCACACCGAAGAAGGAGGATTATCAGGAGGTGTACAATGCGATTGCCAAGCTGCTGGAGGAGAAGGATGATTACGACGATGGCAGTTACGGTCCGGTGATTGTCCGACTGGCATGGCATTGCAGTGGAACGTAAGTCTCGAGTCCTTCTCCCTCTCAGACGAAAAAATTCTCATAAGCGGCCTCAGCTATGACAAGGAAACCAACACTGGCGGCTCAAACGGCGCCACTATGCGGTTTGCCCCCGAAGGTGACCACGGAGCCAACGCCGGGTTGAAAGCAGCCCGAGACTTTCTCGAACCAGTAAAAGGTACCCGAGATACCCCTTTGAACCCCCCACCTCCCCCAACAAATCACCTTTCTAACCTACCCCCCAGAGAAATTCCCCTGGATAACCTACTCGGACCTCTGGACCCTCGCCGGCGTCTGCGCCATCCAAGAAATGCAAGGCCCCGTCATCCCCTGGCGCCCCGGCCGCACCGACCGCGACGTCTCCATGTGCACGCCCGACGGCCGCCTCCCCGACGGCGCCAAAGACCAAACGCACCTCCGCGCCATCTTCAACCGCATGGGCTTCGACGACCGCGAAATCGTCGCCCTGTCCGGCGCCCACGCCCTCGGCCGCTGCCACACAGACCGCTCCGGCTTCGAAGGCCCCTGGTCCTTCTCCCCCACCGTCGTCTCGAACGATTATTACCGCCTGCTGCTGTCGGAGAAGTGGGGGTGGCGGAAGTGGAATGGGCCGAAGCAGTACCAGGATGCGAAGAGCCAGTCGCTCATGATGCTGCCGACCGACATGGCGCTTGTCAAGGACCCGGTCTTCAAGAAGCACGTGGAACGGTACGCCAATGATGACGGGGCCTTTTTCAAGGAGTTTAGCGATGTGATTGTCAAGTTGTTTGAGCTCGGGGTCCCGTTTCAGAGCAAGGAGGAGGACCGCATGACGTTCAAGACGCTGGATTCTTGAAAAAAAACCAAAAAAAATTAAAAAAATGGGTCCGTCTGCTCGACGGGGTTGGTTTGACTGATCGATATTGGTGGGTGGAAAAAGGTTGATCAATTTTCCCAAGCATGGAGCGCGGCTGGTGTGAAGAAGATCAAAGATGCCTGTGATGCCTAGGATGGAGAGAGAGAGAGAGCGTGGCCCCCTGATGCATCCAAGCGATGGCGTTTTTTTGTTTTGCTAATGGCCCTCCCTCCCTAGAAGAAAGAAGAGAAGACTTAGATCGCATACCCTTCCCTGCCCTTACTTACCGTTAGAGCTAGAGCTAGAGCTAGAGCCAGATGTACCTACCTTAGATGGAAATCTTGTACCTATGCTTGGCAAGCAAGCGAGCAACTTGGTTGTTGTTTGTTTGGGTTTGGCATATTCATCATCATGCCTTGTTTTAGTCTAGTTTAGATTATAGAGATTATTAAAGGGACATGAGAACTATTCATCTAGACAAACTAAGGTATCTCCAGTAGGAAGAATAGGGTAGTCAGTGGCCCACATCTCATATCAAAGACAACTAATTCGATTGAGGTATTCTTCTCTTTTTCTAGAAGACGCAAGCAAGGATCGCATGCTACGTACATACATTCATTCATGTGAAAAAAAAAAAAAAAAAAAAAAAAAAAAAAACAATGCAAGAATAGTAAAATAATGCCGATTATGAACGGGTACCAAGCCCCCATTAATTAATCATCCGTTCACGTCTCTCTCTCGGCCATATGCTGTAATCTGAATCGATGCTGTCTTGATGAGATCAATTTCACCTTTAGCAGCGGCGGTGATACTGATGCTGAGTCCAATTCCAAACCGAAGGAGAATAGATGGGATATCCTCATCCTTTGATCGGTAAAAATCAATGCAAGAAGTAAGGTAATGCCGATTAGGAACGGGTACCAAGCCCAATTATCATCCGTTCACGTCTCTCTCTCGGCCATAGTCTCAATCGATGCTGTCTCGATGAATAGTTCCACCTCGGTGGTGGTGTTGTTGATTCCAATTCCAAACCATACAAAAGGAGAATAGATGGGATATCCTCATCCTTTGTTCGCTCGTCGCGACTTCCACCTCAGTAGCGATGATACTGATTCCAAACCAACCAAAGGAGAATATGGAAGAATCCTCATCCTTTGATCGATTTTCCCAAAACCAAAGGAGAATATGGAAGAACCCTCATCCTTTGTTGGGTCGCCGCGAATTCCGTCAAAATGTCTCACTCTTGTTGGATATCAACACCAAAAGAATATGGGATTACCGGTCCGGTCGCGTTCCATTTTTCAAGCGTCCATTCCGTCTCCATCTCCTTCTCCAAATCACTCTCCGCCAAGCTCTCATCATCCTCGCTCTTCGGATAGCTCTCCACCTTCCTCTCCGTCCTCCTCTGCGCCTCCCTCTGCGCCTTTATCTGTGCCTCCCTCTCCCTGGCGCGCCTCTCGGCGTTCGTCTTGGATTCCACCAAGACTTTGGGTTGCAGGATCTTCCATGACTGCATGGTGGCCGGCTTCGAGATGGCGACTGCGGCCTTGTATGAATCGCAGCCGTGAAGATCCGGTTTGCTCAAACCGGCCCGTTCCCCTTGCTCTTCGTAGAAGCTTTCGCGCTGCTTCCGGAGATCCTTGCTCGCCTTCTGGATGCTGCGCTTGTACGACTCGCACCAATCTTCCACAGCCTGGAGCTCGGGCACAAGAGTGTCATTGGCAACGCGCTTCATGTCAAACCAGGCGTCAATCTCCTCCTGCGGGGGGCAGGTCTTCCCGGGCAAGGGTTTATTGGAGGAGAAGCGACCTTTCTCCGCGTCATATTCATTACCTACCAAATGTGCGAGCTCGGTGCTGAAGTTGGCATAAGCTGTTGCAGGAAATGCAACATATTGACCACTTCTGTAGAACTGGCCCCAGGAGGGCTTAGGATCGTAGTCACCAAGCCACTGGTAATTATCCCAGCGATCAAATTTCATTCCGGGAAGAAACTCCTCCATGTTTCGATAGTAGCGTGCGATTGTGCGGTATTGAGGCAATTCGCTGGTTTCGAGTTCCTTGAAAACCCTTCTCAGTGCTCTGGGCTGGATGCACGTCAGCCCAATGTACTAACAACGACGAGAATAGCATGCTGGATATGCTTACCGGAAGAAATGCTTGCTTGAAGCACTCGCTACATAACCGTTTCTGGAAAGCCCAGTATGTCTTTCTGGTTTTCATGGATTCGCAGCCTCGATTTTGGCAGCCGGTACCGGTGAGTAGATCCGCGTACTGTGGCTCTGAAAGACCCAGGGGTGGATCAGGCATCTCAGAACCAAAGTGTTTGACACGAGATATCTTCCAGATAGGGCTGTCGTCTCTCAGCACGGATCTGAAGGTTGGTGAGACTGTGCGAGCCTTTAGCAGGAAGTCAGGTGGACAGAATAAAAGGATATTCTCCCAGACGTCAACGTTAACTGCGGTTTTGACGGGATGGTTCTTTTGAAATCTCGCCGGGCCTTTAGTTGTTTTGTATTTCTTGGGAGCGGGTTGCTTCCTGCCCCGAGGACGTCCTCCTTGGTTGCGAGCTGGGCCGACCGATGGAGTTCGAGACGAGCTCGCATGTGAGGTATTGTCTCCCCAGATCGAGTCTGGAGATGACGGAGCAATCTGGTCTGACTTTCCAGCTACGGTGTCATGTCCAGCATCACCATTTGAATCATTCTGGCTCGAGCTCGTAGCTGTGGCGTCATCTGCTATACCTTGAACTGATCGAGCTGAAGCTGACTGATCTAGACTCGCACTTCTGGTGTTGTATTCTTCATCGGAATTCAAGGAATAGCAGACGGGACTTCGGGATGTTGACTTGCCCTTAGCTGATAAATCATCGACAGGACGGACGCCGAGCTCTGGTGCCTTATAAGTAAAGAATTCCATCCTCGAGCCTCCAGTAGTCACGTATGTGTGGACATCGAAGTCGGGGTTCACCAATGTTTCCTCTGGCAGTCCGCTCAGTAATTGCCAATCAAATTTGTAGATCCTGCACCAGCTCTCGAGTTGTTTTCGACGCATTGCAAGTAGAGCACGAGCGGACTCTTCAGGTGAGAGTCTTCTCTTTCGAACTCTGCCTGGAGGCAAGTTGGCATAAGAAAGCTTGTGTTTCTTGGTAGCTGGCTCAAGGTCTGCGATATCGTGAACTTGGGCAGGGGCTGAAAGCAGAGATCCATGGTCGGGCTCCGACTCCGACTTCGGGGGAAATAGCCCATGGTTCGCCATACCATAGGCATGAACTGGATCGACGGAGCGGTCATCGGACTTCCGTTTCTTAGTAGCGGCACCAGCAGGCCCAAGGTCAGTCATATCGTGAACCTGAGCCTGAGCTGGAGGCAGAGAAGCATCGATGAGCTTCTGTGCCTCTTCAGTAGGCCTAGAAAACGCTGTAGCATGGGCTTGAGGTTGCGCTGGAGCCGGAGCTGGAGGTAGGGAGCCATGAAGGAATTTCTGCTTCTTGGCACAAGGCTCCGGGTCTAAGGCGTGAGCGGACTTGCGCTTAGATGCTTTTCTTGATGCTTGCTTTGCGATATACGCTCCCATGCTTTGGGGCGTACTAACTTGAAAATGCATGTTGGGCTCGTTTGATTAAGCAGGAGGGAGGAAAATCGTAGGTAAGGATGGAGGAGTGTTAAGTGGAAGTAAAGTCAAGGGAGGTTGGCAGCACCAGCAGTATAGTCCCCGACTCAAGAAGAGTCGAGGTTGGCTTTCTTGTGGTCGCTGACCTGAAGAGAATGAAGACTTGAACTTCCTTTAGGTCACCATCCAAGTGTTCAGCGCAGTGGTGAAGTGGATGGATTGATTAATCCAGCAAATGCTGAAACAGAAGAACCCCATCGGACGTAGGAGTAGCTTCGGATATTAGCTTTAGTGGCGGGAACAACCGAGAGTGTTATCCAGAAAATGTAAAAACAGTTGCATAGCACCATAGGTACAAGTACAGTGCTACCAAAGGATTTCGGCGACTTTTGTTGACTACTGTTTACTTCGTGTCTGCCACTTCTTCGAACTGGTTTCGTCTGCGATACCTATGTCTATTTCCCCATTGCACCACCAGCACGACACTTCATGGCAAGTCCAAACCTTTTCCCGCAACTCAGTCATGGAGCACAACCTTCTGCTATGATACAGATACTTGGTACTATCTTCACCGTAGTTTGGAGCTTCTCTTTATTTGGTAAGAGGTATAAACTTTACAAAATGTCAAAGTATAAAGCCGCTGCTGTAAGGAATGATTGCAACGGGTATGCTGCTCAACGTGGCACCTTTAGATCTTAGAACAAGCCATGCTTCGATGTTGGAATCCCTTTGGCTTAGATCTCGTTTAATCTTCTTTCTGCTCAGCAATCTATCCCAAAATCCCGCGGTTACTCATCGTCAGTTTGAATTCCCATCCTGCTCCGACGGCGTCGTGCCACTTCCTCGAAAGAGATTATGATGTCAGGTCTCTCCTACTGAAGCACTTTTGCCAATCGGATGGTGAAGTAGTAACATTGACTTGTACACACGTAGAAATATACATGGGCAACATCAGAAGTGCATACGAAGGAAACGGGTCGAGGGTGGAATGGAATTGAAAAGAATTTTCGGAGCTCGCAGCGGCCGAGGTTCCGGGCGCCATGCCAAGGGAAATGTCAAGTGAAATCGACGGTTAAGCGGCCTGTTCCGACTGGTCCATTGGATAGTGGGGGTATATGTCGTACTGATTACCCGATTACCGAGACGAGATCCGGTGGTACAAAAGCCCATGGTACCTGCAAAGTTTGCATGCGCGCACGAGGTGGATTTGTTATCGCTGCTTATTTGCTACTCTGTGACGTACGGTCTTTCGATATTTCAAGGTCGCTATAATATCAAGTATATACAACTCATGCGCTGGAACCCTTCATTGGGTCTTGCACATGATGGGAGCGCGCGACAGTAACAACACCTTCTAGGGTTTTAAAAATGCAATTGACCCTTTCCAGAGACATCCGGATCCTCCGACTCCCCTATAGAGGACCAGCAGCAATATGGCAACAACTACTATGACCCGGATATTGCACACCCTCGGGCAGCGGAATATGACGATGATCTCCGAGTCCGCTGCCCCTCGCATAGTACGTTGGTTCCCGGATCATTCTCCCCGCATTGCTACCAAAAACCAGGTCTGCAAGACATGATGCAGGAGCAACTTCTTCTTCACTACTGCTGAGATCTGTGCTGTGCTCCGCTTTTTTGCCTTGAAGGAGCAATGCTGAAACTGAAATGTGCCTAGCCTCCCAACGCAGGCTTGTTTCCAAGATCGACCTTCGCGTGATACCCGTTCTCAGTCTCATGTATCTACTCGCCTTCCTCGACCGCACCAACATCGCCAACGCATCAGTTTTCGGTCTCCAAAAGGATCTCAAGCTTACCGGTAACCAATACAACACCGCCTTGACCATGTTTTTCGTACCGTATATTGCCTTCGAGATACCGTCGAATATTATTCTGAAGAGACTCAAGCCACACGTATGGCTGTCAGCGTGCATGTTCCTCTTTGGCCTTGTAACCATCTGCCAAGGTTTAGTGCATAACTGGAGTGGGCTTCTTGCCACACGCTTTTTCCTAGGTCTTGCCGAGACAGGCATGTTCCCGGGTTCGTTCTATCTCATCGGCATGTGGTATAAGCGCTCCGAGGCTCAGAAGCGTTACTCTTTCTTCTTCGGTAGTACCAGTCTAGCTGGAGCCTTTGGCGGTCTTCTTGCCTCTGCGATTGGCAAGATGAACGGGATGCGTGGCTATCTCGGTTGGAGATGGATCTTCATCCTTGGTATTTCTCTTTTGCAAGCTCTCTGCCAAAGGTGTTCCACTAATCTTAGAGTAGAGGGTGTCCTTACATGCGTTATTTCATTTGCTCTATACTTTTTGATACCAGACTTTCCGGAAGAGGCGAAGTGGTAAAGAAACACTTCCCCATTCATCCAACCTGCAGTGAACGTAAAAACTAACACCGCTATCCCCAGGCTCAAGGAAGACGAACGCGCCTACATCAAAGCACGGCTTGAAAAGGACCAAGGTCGCTCCGCCCGCGAACGCCGCATCACTTTCAGAGACGTTGTCAATTGCTTCAAAGATTTCAAATTCATCCTCGGCGGGTTCATGTATTTCGGACTCATCGTTCCCGGTAAATGGCCGTTTCCATTGACATGTATTCCCCTGATCTGGAGCCTTGAGACACATTTCGAGAGCCTGGCCTCCACAAACGTGTCTTGGAATCCCCCCTGTTTCTTTCAAAGAGCAATGCTGACTTCAAACGGTAAAGCCTACGGCTACGCCTTCTTCGCCCCCGGCATCATCAGAACATACGGCTATTCGCAAATCGGCACCCAGCTGCACAGCGTCCCGCCCTGGGCCTGTTCCTTCGTCTTCGCCCTCATCGTCGCCTTCTTCTCCGATCAGCTAAAACACCGCTTCCTATTCACCCTGATCCCCATCGCCATGGCCATCACCGGCTTCGCCATCCTCTTGACCGTCCACACGCGCCCGCACCTCGAATACGCCGCCCTCTTCCTCGTCACAATGGGCACCTACTCCGCCCTTCCAGTCATCGTCTGCTGGTTCAACCTCAACCTCGGCGGCCACCATCGCAGAGCCGTCGGCACGGCCTGGCAGGTCGGCTTCGGCAACATCGGCGGCATCATCGCCACGTACGCGTTTTTGGCCAAGGACGCGCCGCATTTTTACCATATGGGGTATAGCATCTGCATTGGCTTTTCGTGTCTGAGCGCGGCGGCGTGCTGCGTTTATGCGGCTAGTGTGGTGGTGCAGAATCGGAGTCGGGACAGAGCGGCGACGGATCTTGGACTGACGGAGTTTGAGAAGACGGAGAAGGGGGATTTGAACCCCGATTATCGGTATTTGCTCTGATTTTGGTGGATGAGAATGGGAACTGTGTTTAGTATATAAAAGTACCATTGACTCCTATCCCACCACTCCCTGTTTTCTGGCAGTGTATATCAAAAGCACGAGCTCACACAAGAATTGCCACCCCTCTCAAACTCCCACAGCTGCTTTTAGATACCGAGCCTATTTCCAGAGAAAGAATCCATCGCTCGGGATAAGGAGAGGGGAATTGCACAGGACGATTGTTTAGCTGTAATTCGGCTGCTACAAGCCTGAAAACACTGCTTAAAACTCCAGGTACCGCAACCTCACAAAACACTTCTCTCAACTGCAATCCAACACGACAAAGACACAAGCTCCAAGACCCCAATCCCTCCTCCATCCCATACCCTTCCCCCCTCCCCCTTAACCCCCTCCAACCCCCTCCCCTTCCTCCTTAACCCCCTTCCCCCCCCTCCCCCCTCCTTCCCCCCCCACCCCCCCAAAATCCATCCACCACCCAACACAAACAAATGTCCGTCTCAAAAAAAAGTCCCACCGTCCCACAACCCCCCTCCCAAACAGAAGAGAGGCAAAACAGAAACGGCAGGGTGGAGCAAGACAACACGCGGGGGAGGAGGTCCTGCTAAAAACCCCCCCTCCTTCGTTATTCTCCCACTGTGGCTTGAGAAAAGTATGCCTCCGGACCATTGGGTGAGAGGGTGCGGGAGGTAGGCAATTGCCGTGGTTTTTTTTTTTTTGTTTGTTTTGTGCGGGGGTTGGGAAAGGGGTGTAAAAGGTGTAGGGGGGGAAAAGGGGGAGGCTGGAACGAAGCGGGTAGGTGGGGGGAGAAGAGGGGGGGGAGAGATGGGGGGGAAGGAGGGGAGAGGTGAGAGGGGGGATTTGTGCGGTAGACAAGGTATAGAGAAGGTTGACTCCCTTAATGAAGAGAGTGGATGTATGAGATTAAGCTGCTGTAAAGATACTGAGTGTATGCGACAAAGCTGCTGGAGACTCAGCGCTCTGTTTCTGAGCGCGATGAGAAAAATTTTTCAAAGCTGTGGAGCTCTGGTAGGAGACGTGAAGGTCCATTCAGTAAATGACTATGCTTCAGGGACCGTAATGGCAGGTAGTATGTGCGCAGCAGCAATGAAGCTTTGCTTGATTATATACTGCTCTGCCTTTCGGATCCAAAGCGTCGTTGTGGAACAAAAAGAGGAATTGCACATCGGGTTTCTTGTAACAATTTTTTTCCCGCCTTAGTGCATCACGTGATCTACGCGTCAAATCTTCTAGACAAAGTACTTCGTACCTTGCACATACGCGTGGCGCTTGCCAGTAGGAGTAGATTTCCGCGATGTAAGGCAGGAAGGTGCAGTCCTCTAGCCTTGGACTTATAATGGCGAGCAACATGCCAGTGAGGTGTAAACTTCACATCATGCTCTTTCCTTTACAAGGCCAACATCTTTTGACCAATACATGCTGGATCAGCTAGTTCATCTATCGATATCACTACACAAGCACGCTCTACATCATGCCTTTAGTTCCTCAAAACCGGCCATCGCTAAAACGCAAAGCCGAGGATGATGCCCTCGATACTGAAACTCCTGATTCCGGCACCAAGAGAGTTCAATTCCTACCCACCAAGATTTGGGTTTCCCCCCCAGGCCCAATACCTGACAGCGAGACTCAGGAGCGTGATACGGCCATGTACAACCACATCCTCCAATATAGAACACAAGTTATCAAGGACCGCGTAGCCGCTGCCGCAGCTCTCGAGTACAACCCTACTGATCTCGCCGTGAATGTCAAGCTTGCTCAGGAGATGATAATGGAAGGCATCAAGAATGCCATGGTGTGGAACCCGTCTTTTGACAAGGAGGCGGATTCCAATCTCTCGGTGACATTCAAGTACGGTCTTGATCCCGGGACCGCCCAAGTCTTACGGGCGTTGTTTCCGGGCGTCGGAGTGCAGGATGCAAAGGGAAAGACTAGGGGGTGGCGGTCGAACGTGTATTCCCCTGCGGAGTTTCGGGACATTATGGGTACTGATATGATAGCCCGCTTGGGCTCTTCCTTGGCGGAAATATCGGGTTGGGTGGGGGTGTATTGCCAAATGAATGAAGGATGGATGAAGGTCGTTGCGAAATACCGTGAGCTGAAGGTTTATCCTCCGACATCATTCCCCAAGACCGAAGCGAAGAGATGAAGACACGTGGAGAGCGTGCTTGCAGTTTCTATTCTGAATGCTAGGGTAGATAGCAGCGAGTCTGACTTGCTTGTCTTTTCCTCTACAAAAGCCGATATTCTGGTCTGATATCATGGTCTAAATTTGCGTCTATCCTCGCTCATCCACGCAAACCTGTGTTAACCTGCGATCCGGGCAAGAGTAAGATTGTCTAGTGCAGACACCGGGAAGAGAACAATGTGCCAGTCTCAACGACACGGCTGAGATAGGGGATTTCGTGACTCTGCCAGATCTAGATTTAAAGGTTGTTTCGTTGGCTAGCGCTAGCAGGCCATCTTCGCTCCTTCTGGAAAACGTCAAAGCAGCCGGCTGGCATTGACCAATCACCTTTCTTCAGCCGTGATAATACAACCAAGTACACAACTGTTTAAGGCCTGGAATTGGGGAATAAGTGGGAGAAGGGCTAGGGTTTCTTAGCCGCTAGCGCCCGAGGACCTCCATCTCAATGGCTCAGACCATCGCTTTTTTTCCTCACACTTTAACGCACGCATAATCAACCGCCAAGCTTGCCTGCGTATTTTACGTTCGGCTTATAGGCTGGTCGGTCATATTGGCGGTCAAGATCGACGAGAAGATGGCAACCAATGACAATTGCTGCTTCGCAAAATACTTAGTTGCGAAAGGAGTACCGGAATGCCCGACACCCTTATAGCCACGGTGCTTAGCCGATCATTACGACACCCAAATGTATCCAGCCATCCAAGTATGTTGCCATCCTCATTAGTTCCTCCACTGGCGCCCCCATGGGAACTACTGCTCCGTGAAGCACAGCTTTGGCAAGAATAGGCGTCCTTCGGCTTGGAAATAACGTTGGTAACAACGCATTTAGAGCTGTGCCGAGTGTCTGTTGCTCCCGCGAATTGGATAGGCTGGGCGTGACGAGCGACTGCACAACGCGTAGATGGCCGGATGTCGGTTCTGCGGCTGTAGGCGATGAAGGTAGATAGATTTTCAAAGGTATATGGCGAAGCGGAGCACCCTGAGCATAGAGAAGTCGTTTGGAGATTGGGTTAAATGCGTCAAAGTCATCTATTTGTTGTGTCATTAAGTTCATATCCAGATCGTATAGAGAACGTTTCTCGAAACATACGTTCCTGGACTGCGTTCCACAGCTTTGTTGAATCGTCTTTTGACAACGACATGATTCCCTTGGCCGTTCCATTCCTGAGAAAGTCCGCCTCTTTTACATTGTTGATAAACGCATCGTGCAACATCTTTCCCTCAGCGTCAGGACGTACCAGTGACTGCTCCGGCCAATCCGTGAAGTGTAGCGTCAGCCGCCACGGCAGCTGCTCCTCCGTACCACCCGAAGACGAATGATCATGAATTTCTATGTCAGATGCTTGCGATGGAGAAGACCCAGAGAACAGGTCGTAGAGAAGCCCAAGCGGGTACTGCCATTTCAGGGGTACGTCCTCGAAAGAGAACCAACCGTCGTAGGGTATCACATCAGGATTTATGAGTGACGGGTTGAAAAAAGCGTGGAGGCGAGGGAGAAGAAATGGGAGATAAGAGAGTCGAGGATATTGGACGAGATAAGGATCGGCTTGATCGTACACTCGACATTCAGAAGGTGATAAACGGATCTCTATAGGCAGGGATCCACGCCACACTGAGCTCTGAAGGATTTGGGCTTCTCTGGCAGTTGTCATGACGGCAAAGTTGACAACCAAAGGGGCTGAAGCCTCAAGAGCTCCAGATATTTCTGGGTCATTGTAGTTACCGACACATTTTCGTCTAGCAAACAGACGTTGCCAGTCACTTCATCCCGTTGAGGCTCAGAGCGGAATTTCCGTCTTCGGCTCAGCCCTACGATAGGCGCAGCGCTAGAAGTGAGAAACGACTGAATGTTGACAGTTTGAGGACCATAGACAAGGTTACAGTCCGGTCTGTTCTTGCACATCACTTTTTCTCGCAGCCTCTTCCCATGAGAGCACTGCATCTAAAACAATCCAGTGCAGAAGACGGCCACCGTTCCTGGCAGCTTGCCTGCCTTCACCAATAAGATGAACGGCCATCTAGCAAACGGCGCGAGAGAAATCACTCCAGAAGACATTGTTCCTCCGCCTGACCGGCTCCCATCGCCGCCCCCCCCTCCCCCAGACCTTGCAGCTCCTCCGCCTCCTCCGGATCCATCTGCTCCACCTCCACCTCCAGAAGACCTACCACCACCGCCACCATCCAGTGTCAATGGCGACGCGCCTCCCCCCCCACCCGAAGTAAAGAAAAATAAGAAGGCTGGCTGGAGTTCTACGCCCAGTCGGCAGCCCTTAAGTGTAGAGGAGATACTACGCAAGAAGAAGGAGGCGGATGAAGCTGCTGCAAAGGTATGAACCCGAGTATATACCATTCACATTACATTATATTCACCTTTTGTCTCACTCTAGTACCTTGACGAAACCTACTAATCTTTCATTTATCGATTTAGCCCAAGTTTTTATCGAAAGCGCAGCGTGAAAAGCTAGCCCTTGAAAAGCGAGAGAAGGAGGTCGAGGAGCAAAAAGGGAAGACCGGTTCTGCTGCGAGTGCCAGCAAGGCCACCCAAAATGGAGACAAACGTATCCCAGCTCAGCCCACCAGGAATGGGGAAGGCCGACCCGTCCCGCACACGAACGGAGTCAATGGATCTGCTCGTCCTGCAATACCAACTGGTCCAAGAGCATTGCGGAAAGGCGAGATACCAACCGGGCCTGCCTCTATGCGTGCCTCGGAGCCAAACAAAGGCTACGATATGGCTCCGCCACCTCCTCCAAAGCCATCTGTAATCGGCACATCTGCGGCCAAAGGAGAAAAGCGACCTGCTATTGAAGAGGCCCAGCAGAATCTGATAAAACAGCGATATATGGGCGCGGACCAAAATCAATCGACTTTCTCGGCCAAGAAGAAGCGAAGGCGGACCACAGAAAAGAAGTTCAATTTTGAGTGGAATGCAGAGGAGGATACAAGCCCGGACTACAACCCGCTATATCAGGCACGAGCAGAGGCAACATTTTATGGCAGAGGCCGCTTGGGAGGGTTCTCGGAAGATCTCGCTGACAATGCAGCTCGTAATTACGCTAAAGCCTTACAAGATACGGATCGCGACTCAGGCAAGGCTAGGGCGAAGGAGATGCTGGAGATGGAGAGGAGAAGGAAGGAAGAGGGTGGTAGAAGCTCGCTGGATAAACATTGGAGTGACAAGAAGCTAGAGCATATGCGCGAAAGAGATTGGAGAATCTTTAAAGAGGACTTCAATATCAGTACAAAAGGTGGAGCTATTCCGAACCCCATGCGCTCATGGGCAGAATCAGGGTTGCCGAAGAAATTGCTGGACGTCGTGGACATGGTTGGGTATACCGAACCTTCTGCGGTTCAGCGCGCCGCCATCCCTATCGCTCTGCAATCTCGAGATCTTATCGGTGTTGCTGTGACAGGTTCGGGTAAAACGGCAGCTTTCCTGTTACCTCTGTTGGTCTACATATCTGAACTTCCAGCCCTCAACGAGTTGACGAAGAACGATGGTCCTTACGCTGTTATCTTGGCTCCTACCCGCGAGTTGGCTCAACAGATTGAGATTGAAGCAAGGAAATTCGCAACACCTCTTGGGTTCACATGTGTCAGTATAGTTGGAGGTCACTCTCTTGAAGAACAAGCCTATAATCTACGGGATGGAGCTGAGATCATAATTGCCACACCTGGTCGTCTGGTTGACTGCATCGAGAGGCGAGTGCTTGTGCTCGGACAATGCTGCTATATCATCATGGACGAAGCAGACAGAATGATCGATCTTGGCTTCGAGGAGCCAGTCAACAAAATTCTCGATGCTCTACCCGTGGCGAATATGAAGCCAGACTCCGAAGAAGCAGAAGATGCCCTCGTCATGAGCCAACACCTAGGCGGAAAAGACCGCTATAGGCAGACTATGATGTACACAGCCACTATGCCATCAGCCGTCGAGCGGATAGCCCGAAAGTACCTCCGCAGACCAGCCATCGTCACCATCGGTAATGTCGGCGAAGCTGTGGAGACCGTCGAGCAGCGTGTTGAATTCGTGGCAGGCGAAGACAAGAGGAAGAAGCGCTTGCTCGAGATCTTATCGTCAAGAGAATTCCAACCACCGGTCATCGTCTTTGTGAATATCAAGCGCAACTGCGATGCCGTTGCTCGCGACATAAAGCACAGTGGGTTCTCATCTGTCACGTTGCATGGAAGCAAAACTCAAGAGCAAAGAGAAGCTGCTTTGGCATCCGTCCGGAACGGCGCTACTGACGTGCTGGTTGCTACGGATCTGGCAGGTAGAGGTATCGATGTGCCTGATGTCAGTCTGGTCGTCAACTTCAATATGGCAACTAATATCGAGAGCTATACCCATCGTATTGGTCGTACGGGTCGTGCCGGAAAGAGTGGTGTTGCCATCACCTTCCTTGGTAATGAGGATGCTGATGTCATGTATGTGTACTCTATTCTCCCCTTCAAGCATTCTGCTAATAGCTGCTCAGGTACGATCTCAAGCAAATGCTTTCCAAGTCATCAATCTCCAGGATGCCCGAGGAACTCCGAAAGCACGAAGCAGCACAGCAAAAGTCGCAGAAAGGCGGTGGTCAGAAGAAGATAGAGGATAGTAATGGTTTTGCAGGGAAGGGTGGCTGGCAATAGCTTTACAGAAATAAACGGATACCCTCCAAACAAGTATCATGTGTCTTACATATTTCTAACCCACCTTGAAGGCCAGGCAAATCTACAATCCCATTATAGGGCTGGCACTAGTGATCTGCGTGGCTTCCTCATGGCCAGTCGGTGTTCTTGTAAGCACGTTGTCGGTAGTCCACATTCTTCTGCTTCCACATGGATTTTAGGTGCTGTTCCCCACAAATCCGTCGTTCATTACTCGTCAGATACAATCATCTTGTCTCCAAGATTTGTCTCCCAAGTCTGTCTCCAAAGTTTGTCTTCAAATTTGTCTCCCAAATTTGTCACAAAAACTACATCTTCGCCTTCGGCCTCCACCGAATCCAATCATGCTCCTCCCCACCCGGCACCAAAAAATCCACATCCCGCGTATTCACGAGCGCCGGCCCCGCCTGCTCCACGTCCGTGATCCCCGCCAACCGCATCCCCGTCTCCAACTCATCCTTCAGTATCTGGCTCAAGTGCTCCACGCCCTCCTGCCCATAGCACAAACTGTACAAGAACGGCCGCCCGATCCCCACGGCCGTCGCTCCCAGCGCGAGCGCCTTGAGAATATCCGTGCCGCGCGTGATCCCGCCGTCCACGTAGACTTCGCACCGCTGGAAGATGTAAGGGCACACGCGGTGGATTTCCAGCAGTATCAGCACGGCCGGCTGCGCCGTGTCGAGGGAGCGCCCGCCGTGGTTCGAAAGCATGATACCCTGGACGCCGTACCCGACCGCTGTCTCCGCATCCGCGGCGCTCTGGATCCCCTTTATGACGACGGGCAGGCGGGCCGTCTGCTGGATCCAGGGGATGTCGTCCCAGGAGAGCGTCTTGTCGATGTACTGGCCCATGAGGCGGCCCATGCCGCCGCCTTTTTTGTCATTGGAGGCGACGGCGCCGCTGATGGCGGAGGATACGTTGTCGGCGGCTATGCGCTCGTCTGCTTCGCGTTTGCCGGGTACGTGGGCGTCGACGGTGACGAAGATTGCTTTGACGCCCAGCTCGCGGGCTTTGTGGAGGAGTTGCGTGGTTTTGGTGCGGTCGGCGTTGACGTAGAGTTGGAAGAAGAAGGGTTGGTTGGTGCAGCCTGCTTGGATGACGGAGGCGAGGGGGTAGGATGCGTTGTTTGATATCTACCGTTATGTTAAGATCCGTTGATTTGAGCATATTACGGTTCTTCTTCCTGAGAATGGATGCGCACCACTTGAATGAGACCCTCACTTGCACAACCTCTGGCTAAGGCAAGCTCACCATCAGGATGAGCAAGCCGAGCCATGGCTGCCGGACTAATGAAGAAAGGTGCTGAGCTCGGGCAGCCGAGGATTGAGCGCTGAGTGTTAACTTCTGCTACATTACGCATTACTCGAGGGCGTAACATGATTCTCCTGTACATGTTTGAGTTCCAATGGTGCGTGACTAGATCTGTAGCCGCGGATGAATAGAATGCCCATGCTTTGGCCGTCAAAGTTTTACGGGCTACATCCTCAAAGTCCTGTGTCGATATCAGTTTTAAAAGGCCGGGTTTCGTATAAGTTGCTGTAGAGATAGATTGTCCTCTTGTCTTTTCGATGGTCTTGATATCTTCCTTTTGTTCTGGAGGTAGAATCACCACCTCGGCCTGATCCAGGAGTCCTTTGTAGCTCTCGGGAGGCAGCGTCTCCTCAATGATGCCCGGGGCATGAATTTCATCGTAAGCTGCTGTGGCATCTCGTCCAGCATATTTGAGGATGACTGTTAGAGGTAAGCAGCCTTTCTGCTTTGATTCAGGTTTTAAGACAAACTTGAAGGGCCACCTGGATGCGAGTCGAGGTAGTCTGTTATATCATAAATTTTGGAGTGTACGGCGATCCAGCAATCACGTTCGTTGTTATGCTGCGTCAAATCATGGAAGCCGAGGGTCTTTGGGAGCTCAGAAGACATGATCAGTTCCTAATGAGCAAGTAAAGGGAAATTAGAGGACGAGCAACAACAACAATGATAACGTTATATACCCAAGTTTTCCGACGAGCAATATGGGAAAGAGAGAAAGAAAAGAAACAATCAACGATATATGTCTCCGAAAAGGTATGTGTATAAATTTCTAGCCGGTGGGGGGGGACCCCCACTCGATACCCGACAAGCGTTTTAGGTTCCGCAATGACGATGTGGGGAAAGCTTTTGCTGCTTGGTCTGTCCAGTCAACAGCTCACAGACACAACCAACACCTGTTGCTCCACCAGAATACTTTGTATCATGTAACAAAATGAGCTCAGACAACGCAACAAAATTCAACTGCATAATCACAGGAGCTGGAGGCTTTGTTGGCCAGGCTCTTGCTTCTGCCCTTCTCGCAGATCCTCTGGTCTCCAAGCTCACATTGACTGATGTTTTCAGACCAGATGTGCCTCAAACAAAAGCACAATCAGATGTGGAAACGCGCTGTTTAGATGCTGAGCTCACATCTTTGGAAACATGCCAATCTCTCTTCACTCCGGACATTAACCTGATATACCTCCTCCATGGCATCATGTCAGGGGCTGCTGAGGCGAATCTTGAGCTGGGCTTGCGAGTAAACATTGACTCCACTAGGCAGATCCTTGACATACTCCGGCGCACGAATCCAGGCGTCAAGGTGGTCTATCCTTCTTCATGTGCGGTATATGGTCCTCCTGCCACACCGACGACCAGAATAACAGAGCTGAACACACCAGTGCCTGGCTCTTCGTACGGGGCCCAGAAACACATATGTGAGACACTGATCGACGACTATTCAAGGAGAGGGTTGCTGGATGGGCGCGTATGCAGGCTACCAACGGTAAAAAGCAGTAATCCTGTCCGATAAATCTAGGTTTAATTCGTGATGATATAATTAGGTTACTGTTAGGCCAGGCAAACCCACGGGGGCCGCATCCTCTTTCGCTTCCGGGATCTTCCGTGAGCCATTGAAAGGAGAGAAAAGTATTCTGCCCGTTTCCAAAGATCTCGAGATTTGGATCTGTTCGCCTAGGACGGTAGTCAAGAACCTGATACTAGCGCGGGATATTCCCAAGGAGAAATTTCCTGGCACAAGGATTGTGAACATCCCTGGTGTGACAGTGACTGTTCGCGAGATGCTCGAGGCTTTGAAAGCTGTTGGAGGGGACGAAGCAGTGAAGCTTGTAGAAGAAAAGAGAGACGACACAATAGAGAAAATAGTCTTGAGCTGGCCAACGAGACTTGACGTCTCAAGGGCAAGAGCTTTAGGTTTCGCAGAAGATGGGACGCTTACCAACACGCTGCAAGAATACATCGATGATTATGGAGGTAAGACTTCATAGGTCTTTCGGATCGACAAAGGAAGGCCACCTCGGGAATGAAAGTTGTCGGAAACATATATGTCTATTCCGCAGTCTTCGTCCCAATAGTAGCTCGGATGTCAGAGCATATAGATAGAAATATTCGACAGGATCTTTTTAAAATATTAGACACCAGAATATTAGATATCACCAGAAGGTCGAGAGCAACAAGATGAGCGAAAGGGGACTATTTTGAGCCAAACACGCTGAGTCATCCGTGCCAAGATTATAGCCTTGCCGAGACCCAGGCCCCGATGTGAGATTCTCCGCCGCATCTTCTTTCACATCACTTCAGCATCAACAACACTGCAGTATTCCAACTCCATATCGGGTGCGAATTCGCATGTCTGGAAACAGAACAAATTCTTTAATTTGGAATACTGCTGTTTCTGTCTGGCACGATGGCCGATTACAGCTTTGGCGGTAGCGACGAAGAGAACGCAGAACTGAAAAAGCTCAACGCGGAAGTGGTTCGTCTTCTCCAACAGATACAAACATCTCTGCTAGACCTCTGCTTATCCATTACACAGCTCGAAGAACCTGATAGCTTCGAACACTGGGAAAAGCTCGTCCGCGCGGCAGAATCTCTTGAGGGAGGCCTCAACCGCAACTCCAGTCCCCAGTCGATCTCTGCTACTCGAGACATATACGATCGTTTTCTCGCCAAGTTTCCCTTGCTGTTTGGATACTGGAAGAAATATGCAGATCTTGAATTTTCCATCGCGGGGACCGAGGCTGCGGAGTTGGTACGTTATTCCACTCTGGAGCCAACACAAGAAGGACGCTGACCTTCGCAGGTATACGAACGAGGTGTAGCAAGCATCACAAATTCTGTTGACCTCTGGACAAACTATTGCGCCTTCAAAGTCGAGACCAGCCATGACCCTGATGTGATCCGAGAGTAAGTAGAGACACACAAGGTTTCCTTCCCATAACCATAAGAAACACAGCATGGCTTTCTGGCCAAGCACGATGGTCAAAAAAGGACCACTTCGACTCGGCTTAGAGACGGGTGAGAAAGTCACAAACAGCCTCCAAATTTGCTTCCTCTCACGTGACAGTCAGGCCCTTTCATTTCGTTCGCTCACACGTTGCCCACCTTTCGATGTACTAGTTTGCGTACAAAGTTGAAGTTTGATGGACTTTTGCGGAGCTCGAGATTACTGAGCACATACACATGCCATGTTTGCTGCCCTCTGCCTCCTCCTTGCAGATCCTCCCTTCCCCAAACCCTGCCAAAAGCTAACAAATATACTACAGACTCTATGAACGAGGTGCTAGCTCTGTCGGCCTTGACTTTTTAGCGCATCCCTTTTGGGATAAATACTTGGAGTTTGAGGAGCGTCTCGAAGCTCAGGACAAGATTTTCCCGATCCTTGACCGCATAGTGCACATCCCCATGCACCAATACGCCCGTTACTTTGAACGCTACCGACATCTCGCGCAAATTCGGCCTTTACAAGAGCTCTTACCCGCAGACATGCTCGCCCAATTCCGTGGTGAAATCGAGAATGAGGGTCCAGCAGGGCGTGGGGAGCTTGAGATAGAGCGTGAGCTGAGAAGCCGTATCGACAACTTTCACCTTGAGATCTTCCACCGCACACAGACTGAGACGACCAAGCGATGGACGTATGAGTCAGAAATCAAGCGACCATACTTCCACGTCACAGAGCTTGATGAAGGCCAATTGGTCAATTGGCGGAAATATCTCGACTTTGAGGAGGTTGAAGGCGACTACATGAGGACGCAGTTCCTTTACGAGAGGTGCTTGGTGACCTGCGCCTACTACGACGAGTTCTGGCTTCGCTACGCTCGCTGGATGATAGCACAAGATGGAAAGGAGGAGGAAGTACGAAACATCTATCAGCGTGCCAGCATGCTCTATGCACCAATCTCTAGACCAGCTGTCCGCCTACAGTACGCATATTTTGAAGAGTCAGTTGATAGAGTTGAGCTTGCGAAAGATATCCATCAAGCCATATTGGTCAATCTTCCAGGTCACGTCGAGACTATTATTTCTCTGGCAAATCTATCGCGCCGCCACGGTGGACTGGATGCAGCAATTGAAGTCTACAAAGTCCAAATCGACTCTATGCAGTGCGACATCTACGCCAAAGCAGCATTGGTAGCGGAATGGGCACGGTTGCTCTGGAAGATCAAGGGGTCCGTGGACGAAGCACGCCAGGTCTTCCAGAAGAATCAACATTGGTATCTCGATAGTAGGCCATTCTGGATCAATTACCTTTTCTTCGAGCTCGAGCAACCAACTAGCGCCGAGACCGAGCCAACACAGTACAAGAGGATCAAGCAAGTGCACGAGGATATTAGGAAGAAGAGCCATTTGCCACCCCTCACCATTAAGGATCTATCACACTATTACATGGTTTACCTGCAGGAGAGAGGTTCAAAGGAAGCAGCCAAGGAGTATATGATTTTGGATCGTGAAGTCAATGGGTCAGTCAAGTGTTATAGTTCACTGGTCTCTGTCCGCATCCACTAATATATCTTTTTCCAGTCCATTTTCTGTTCAAAACACCTTGAAGGCAAAACTTGCCGAGGATGGTAAAGAGGCTTCAACGCAACGACGGATGATGATGGAGAACGGGCACCCTGGAGTCGAAGTGGATGATGCCGCTATCCGGAGAGGGGAAAATCCATACACTAAATACTACCACCAGCAAGGAGAGCAGCAGCTCCCCAGTGACACTCAGGTATGTCAAGCATCCCCTCTCCGTAAGTACACTTAATGACCGTCCATCAACTCCAGCCCCAGCCATTACGATATCAATAACTCACACAAGTATCACTCACTCGTCACAAAAACCGCAGAAGCTTGACATCTGATGGCTTTAATTTCACCAAGAGTGGAGATTTTATGAAGTCCACGTTGGTCCGTGGAGCAACAATGTTGGCATACGATAAGTACACAGCGAGGACCACAAAAATATATGGGAGCTTCGAAGTTGCATGTACAACAATCAAACTGCATTGCCGCGGGTAGTGCTTTAGGAATCTTGTCTCCTTGCTGGCGGCTTGTTGATGTGGCAAACGTGTCTTTTAGCTAGAGAAATAAGCTACATTCATATATCCATACACTCTTGTCCCATACTTTCTTCTGCTTATCGTTCGTTTACAATAGCTTGAAAGATTACAAACACTACATACCACGGCGATCGATCCAACCCAAGCTACTTAACCTACCTCCCCCTTTTCCCTTCCCGGTACGCCTCGTCTCGACGCCACACCGCCAGAACCTAACGCCGTGCTTTCTTCGACAATCTGTGCAGCCAATAACAGCAACTCAGGTGCTTGGACTTGGACATCGATACAGCAGCTATTGGCCGGCCCAGCTGACTGGCTGCCTGGCTGAAATGGTCCCAAGACTTGGCAATAACGCCGGTTGTCAGATAGCAAGGACCCTGTCTGAGGGTATGCCGCCGGTGGTGGCTCAGGGGTTTTGGAAGGGTGCGTTGTCTGGCGGTGGTTTTGTTGGAGGGATGGTGATGGGTCTTTCTTGGGGGGTAAAGATGGGACTGTTATGGGGGGTGGGGTTGGAAACAAGTCAATATTGTATCTGTGTCCTTGCAGATGCTGGGAGTCGTCATTGCAACACCATTTTTTAGGGCTGAGAAGGGATGGTGTAGTGTTCTGAAAGGCCTGGACAGAGAACTGATATTTACCGGCTTGAGCCTTCCTGTCTTTCTAAATATCTGTACATGTGAAAATAGGCCGTTGTGCGTTATACGGGATATCTTGCTAAACCGTCCAGAACTTCCATCCCTCTCGCTTGGCCCGCCCCCCTCCTACCCCAACCAGACTTTCCACCCCAGCTTCACCCTCAGCCTCCAGGAATTTCTGCTGATCAATCTCCACTCCTCCCTCCTCTTCGCCCTCATCCCTAAGAACAGCAGGCCATAGCACGCCGACACCGTCACCACCAAGCGTCGTGTCGAACTTCTCAAAGTTTTCTGCGTCCAGCTTCTCTGCTAGCTCCTTGAGCGCTTTGGGCGATGCGTCTGGCTTCAGCAACGTGATCGTGCTTCCGCCGCCTCCTGCCCCCGTCAACTTCGTCCAGCCCAAACCGACCACATCCACCAGCTCCCTGATGCGTTCAAGACGTGGGTGGGAAACGCCCAAGGAAACGAGCTGGCCGTGATTGACGTTTATCAATTTGCCGAGAGTTTCGGTTACATGCGAGTCCCTTTTGTTGAATGTGGCGGATGTGATGAGCTTGTAGGCTGACATGGTGACGGCGTCGATCGTTTTGAGGATTGCTTCTGTGATTGCAGGCAAAGACTCCTTCAACGCTCCGACTTTAGCGACTTCTGTTGCAGTCGAGCGGGCCTGTTTGGTATTAACCAGTAGCAAAGGGAGCTCGGGGAAATTGCGTAAGGGTGTCACGGTGGGCGCTTTCGTATAGTCTTCACGCTTGAAGAGGACGGCTTTTCCGCCTGAGGAGACGGTGTTGTCTACTCCGCTGGGGTTACCGTGGATGCACATTTCGGAGACGAAGGCCCAGCGGTTTATACGCTCGATCTGCAATTCTGCTTCCTCGGACGGCTGGTCTGGGTGAGGCCCTGCGAGAGTGCGTATTTGTAAGAGCAAGGCTGTACTGAGACAGACGCTTGTGCTGGCGCTGCTGCCGAGTCCAGCACCGATAGGTAGGGTGGAGCGGAGGGCATAGACGCTTCCAGGGAAGGTTTGATTGCCGAGAGATAGGAAGAGATAGAGGAAGGCTGACGCGGCGGCTTGATGTATTTTCTTGTCCTCACCAGTGGCTTTGGGGGAGACATCTGCGAGATGAGGCTGCATCGCTTTGACCAAATCAGGATCGAGAGTAGTGACTAGGTCATAGTACATCTTCTTCTTCGAAGGATGCGAGAATGTAGACCAGGGTAGAGCATCAATGTCCCATGTATGGTTAAGACCTATATCTGGGAATACGAGGGAAATCGTTCGCTGAGATTTGGAGAGTGTAGTGACCAGAAGATACGATCGTAAAGATATCGCTGCAGCCATTGCCGCTTTTCCGTGGACTACGGCATGTTCTCCGAAGACAATAACTTTGCCAGGCGCAGAGGTCATGAATGCTGGGTTCATGGCCAAGGAGAGCTTCCTTACCATCCTGGGCCTCGAGGACGGTGGCTGCTGGCCTTTGAAGATGCCATAGGTTGTATCCGCGTTCGAAGCCGCCATCTTGTGCCTGAGTGATGGGTTCATATGTGCTCAACCCTCTGAAGGTTCACGAGGACTGTTTCCTTCTCTGTGAAAGTCTGCTGCGCCAGATCTTCCCATAATCATTGTAGCCTTTTCACAAGGTCAATCAAGTCCTCAGGTCATACCACAGCTGGATGTTGCTATGTTGCTATCTGGATTCCTCAAAGGCATTGCTAAAGTGGTCTTGCCGACCTCTCCATGTCATGCGAAGCTGCATTTTGTCTTTCAAGATTCGGGGAACTCTGGTTTGTGACTCCGGAAAATTGTTCGAGCTTCCCTCGTTCGGGGATTATACGAGCGTCCTACAACCAAAAGCTTGGCATCATATGTCTAAGATGCAGTAGCTCTCAAACTTAAAGACACATTTCGCGCGCAAGATTGGACACATTTTCTCACCATTTGATCAATTTTTTCAGTCAAATACTTCGGAACATGGATATCCTTCAGGTAGTGTACCATGATACATCGTTAGAATTCAGCAGGCTAATCTCTATCATAGCGTCTGGGTCGTTTTCTTGACAGGCCTGGGTTTCCATGGAAGAAGCTCATTGTTGGCTTTTCCCTCGCAGAATACCTATTTGAAAGCTTCCTCTCTGCGCGACAGTACAGAGTCTTGCAGGAGAAGAAGCCTCCAAAAGCACTTGAGGGAGAGGTATCACAAGAAGTATTCGACAAGAGTCAGGTACGTAAAACGGGGTAGTTCCTGGTAAATCCGATCAGAGCTAAAGATATATCCTTAGGCATACGGTCGCGCAAAAGCCAAATTTGGCTTTGTTGCCAGTCTGTACAGCCAAATTCAGAACTACGGCATCATCTATTACGATCTCTTACCCAAATTATGGGGTCTGACCGGCGTTTGGCTCACTCAATATGTGCCTGCCAAATACCAAGGCGAGATCGTACATACCTTAATCTTCTTCTTCACGTACAACATCATTACAACGTTCTTGAGCCTACCTACATCATACTACAGTACCTTCGTCTTGGAAGAGAAATATGGATTCAACAAATCGACAGTGAAACTATGGGTTACTGACATGGTCAAAGGCCAGGCTCTGATGGTCGTCTTTGGGGCACCTCTTCTTAGCGGATTCTTGGCCATTGTGCAGAAAACGGGCAATAGCTTCTTCTACTACCTGTGGCTCTTCTCCGTCGTCGTTTCGCTCTTCGCCATTACCATATATCCAATCTTCATCTTGCCCCTGTTCAACAAGCTATCACCACTCGAACAAGGTCCTCTCAAGACTGGCGTTGAGAACTTGGCTAAGAGATTGAAATTCCCTTTGAACTCGCTCTATGTTATCGACGGTAGCAAGCGAAGCGCTCACAGTAACGCATACTTTTATGGTTTGCCGTGGAAGAAGCATATTGTTATCTACGACACCCTGATAGAGAAAAGCGAGACGGAAGAAGTCGTTGGCGTATTAGCACATGAGCTGGGGCACTGGAGTCTTGGACACACGACCAAACTACTTGGGATTTCACAGGTCAGTGACTGGCCTAGCGAACAGTAGACCAATCTGACATGTTCTAGTTCCACACATTCTACATCTTCGCCCTCTTCTCTGTCTTCATCAACAACCGTTCCCTCTACCAATCCTTTGGCTTCCATAAGGAGTTCCCTATCATCATTGGGTCTATCCTCTTCTCTGATGCTCTCGCACCCATGGACACGGTGGTGAAGTTGTTGATGAACATTCTGAGCAGAAAATTCGAATTCCAAGCTGGTTTGCATCTCCCTTCCTAGAAGCGTCAATGAACCATACTAAGATTGCTACCAGACGACTTTGCCGTGAAGCTCGGCTACTCCAAAGACCTTGCCAGCTCCCTTATCAAGCTGCAAATCCAGAACCTCAGCACCATGAACGCTGACTGGATGTACGCAAGCTACCACTTCTCGCATCCCATCCTGCCGGAGAGACTCGGAGCGCTTGGATATTATGGGAACGAGAAAAAGGCCGACGCCAAGAAGATGGATGGTGAGAAGCCAGTCAAAGCTTCAGACAGAGAGCTGTAGCGTCCGAAAAGTTTTGCCGGCCTAGTCATCGAGCCTAGGATCTAGAGTATAAATTAGAAGATTTAGAAAAGTGTCTGTTCGATCCAATTTTCTTCATTTAGCCCTGCTCGGCATCTTTCTCCCTTTGCTTTTGCGCAGCGCGCTCCATTTTGTATTTCTTGATCCTCTCTTTCTTCGCCTTTTTCTTTGCATCTTTGTCCTCAGGACCCCATGTAGTCACAACACGAGGTACAGAGCTTCCCTCTTCCTCGAAGCCACCATCAGCAGTATTATCCCTCTTCCCAATATCCCCTTGCACGACCTCCTGTTGCCTCTCGAACTCTGCTTTATCCTGCCACTCGCCTTCCATATCCACATTCCCCTCCTCTTTGAAAGATGCATCCCGATGAACGTACTCGCTTGCATCCCTAGCTACACCATTAGGCATCATCAACTCCGGCAACCCATCCCCCCCGTACTTCCGAAACGTCAAATCCTCCCCCAAATTCTCCCCTCGGAGCCCCGCTTCTACCCGTCTGAGATTGTGCAGTACGAGTCCTGTATTCGAGCCCGACATTGGCGCGACGGGCCCTTGTTCTGTGAGGTGAGCGCTGGGGTGGAGGGAGGGGTCGGTGGTTGTGGCTTCGAGGTAGGAGGAGAGGAGGGAGAGGGCTTTGGATGTGGAGATGGGGTTGCTGGAGTGGTGGACGGCGGGTGGGTAGGCGGTGGTCATTGCTTCTGAATAGCTCTGGTGGTAGACTATGTCAAAAGTCCGTAAGCCATAACGATGAGTAACTTATGCAGAGAGGAGAAAGGTTGACTTTAGAAGGAGGGCTTGGCAATGTTCGACCTAGTGTACGTGAATTACCTTAAGGTACCGGACACGGCAAGGCGGCTAGGCGGCTAGGCTAGCTCTTAATCTGGTAAGGCAGGCAGTACAGTATACCGAAGCCCCCGACTGAACCTACAGTTTCGAAAGCTAATGGGGTGGTATCTTGTCCACAAGGCCGAATACTACAAATGCCTGTAATCGTGCCCCACACTCAGCCTCGTTCCTCGGCTGAGTGCTACCCAGCCATAGACAAATTTCAGCCATACGCAA